>CM041782.1:184033375-184069807 GCA_023374045.1 Limonium bicolor
CCCAACTCATAAATACAGAGTAATCTCATAAATCTCCATTTACTCAACTCATCATCACAGCGGAGTCCTTACAACAGTTGGTGTTACCGCCGTTAGTCACCCACGTGACTAACTAGGCGTACTAAATACTCCAAGATCTAGCTACGGTCTGATGGACCCGAATATACCGAACATTAGTACTTACAAGCCTTAACCAAATTACATAACAATCTTACAATCTCCTCACATCCTATACAACGTACTAACTCAAATTACCATACGAGAGTACATGCACAACTTCTAGGTCGCACTTAAACCGTAATACATCTACCCCATCTTACTCTCATGACGGTAGCCTTCTGACGTCCACCTGCGAAATAAAAACAACCCCCAAAGGGGGTCAGCAAAATTGCTGGTACGATCCTCTCATGGCTCCCAAGCTAACGTGGCTACGACGACTAATTGTCGATACATGGAGGTTGATTAGATGCACAACATAATAGGAAGTGCAATAAACAACAAGCCACATATGAACAATCAAAGTTCAAGCACAATGAACGACTAAAAAGCGTTCCCTTAGTTAGTGAGTTAATCGTTTAACTCCTTAAGTTATGTTTCCTCTTAATCTCAGTCCAACCTTATCTTACCTTAATCTTAGTCCTTATCTTAGTCTTAGAAAACAAACCATTCTTTAATAGAAATGGTTGTAGCTTATCCCAGTCTTAGAATACAAACCGTTCTTAAAATAGAAATGGTTGTATCTTATCTCAATGTTTATTTTTGTCGGGTCAAAAGCAACCCTAGCCAATGAGCTATTAACTCCATCGGTTGAATAAACAACTTATCTTATAATTTAGGATTTAGGTGATCCTACCGCACCATCTTAATGCCTCCTACCTCGGATTGGAAATCCAATGTAGCTGAGCCGACATTCGACCCTAGGCAACAAGTCCGAAGACAAGTCCTCAAGCGGAAGTTGGATCTGCTTTAGATACCGACCCCTTTTCCTTAATATGCATGACCGGAGTCAGTCCCGGATTCCTCACTCCCCCCAAGTTCCAGTTAGGAGAAGTCCCAAGACAATGTTTGTTGGTTAAACCTCTTTCGGTTATTAACAAACTAATATTAGGAGTGTTCCTTATTCTCACACAAGTCGTTACTAATCATTGTTAGTAAGTTCTCAAGGTAAGTTGTGTTAGTTTTCAAACATCGCACAACAATACAATAGGCACAATATTCCGGTTGCATGCTTTATCTTGTTTAGTCGGCACAATAAACAAATAGCACACAAGCCGAGGGACACCTCGTTAGCAAGCAGGTCACAAGAAAACTGTACCGTTCACCGCCGGTTGTTCGGTTGCTTATTCTTCTTCTGAGTCCCAATTCTCAAGTCCTAAAACATTCACCGAATTGGGTGGTTAATTACTTTTATTTAACCTAGCTTACTTAGCTACTAATGATTCCCAACTAATAACCACTAAATATAACTCAACCTTAAACACTTAATTCATTTTCTTAACTTAATCCCTTAAGTCCTTATATTCTTATCTTTCTAATCATCATTACCCTCTTAATGGTTTAATACCTATACCATTTAACATCCTTAAATTTTTTTATAACCTTAGGGTCGACCGACCCACCGAACGACCCAACCCCTGGGTCGGTCCATTCCAGTAACTTTCTGGCTCGAAAAATTCTTTTAGACCGACCCACGACCGACCTAAGGCCCTCTGGGTCGATCCATTCCAGAAACATTGTGTTCGTAAATTTTTTTTTTTCCGACCGACCCAGCCTCTGGGTAGGTCGAAGTCAGAAATTTAATTTTGCAGATTTTAGCCCGACTGACCACCGACCGACCCAGCGCCCTGGGTATGTCGAAGTCAGAAACGCTCTATTTGACTCGTTTTAACTCCGTTCTTCTTCCCGTTTCTTACCTAATCTTTTCACGTGTTTCCTTAACATGTTTAACCACCTTAAACACTCTTAAAACCTACTTAAATCATTGGTTAAACTTATCATCCAAATCCTTGTTCAATTCCACCAATTTCGATTTCCATTTTCAACACTTATGCATACTAGTGCATCTCCAACCTCTATTCTTATCTAATCTTTTCCTAACCTTCCCACATGTGTGATGCCATGTTTCACCCTCATTTTAACACTTTAAAAACCTCCTAATTCATCCACCAAACTCATACTCAATTCCTTGATCGTTTACTCAAACTCTTACCAAATTCTTAACACTTATAACTTAATTCCTTACACTCCCAACATGTAGATTTTGTCTAAAACTTCAACCAACCAAAGTGTTTCCTTTCCACCAACATCACTACTCCTCAAACATCATTATTCATCCTTATCTCCTTTACCCAAGCTACTCAAAGTTCTCAAAGTCATATTGCATCTCCATGCATGATTTCCTCTCCTTTACATTTTCCTCTCATCATTCCAAACTTGAACATATATATATATATATGCATTACTAATCATTCTCTTAACACTTACATCTTTTCTCCCTCATCTAGACCACTCTAGGTTCCTCTTAAACACTTTCATCTTCAACATCCAAGTCCTCTCATTACCATCAAGATTATGCACACTAGTTCATACCTAATCATCTCAAAGTATTATACACCATTTCCTACAGATTTTCGCACAAGTCTTAACATTCCTTATACCATGGTTTTGGTGTGTTTAATACACCCTCCTAACCTCTAATTCCTCCTAGACAACTCTAGGTCATTCTAAGCCTCAAGAACTCCTTATTAACTCATTTCCACTCAAATTCCTTTTTAACGATTCCTAGTAAATCCTAGGTCATATTAATTCACAACCTCCACTTAAACGCTTTGTTTTCTACTCAAATTTTGCCATAGCTTCTCTAGTGTATTATCATGCCCATATGCATGGTTTTTCTCACTCAATCATCTCACACACATTATATCATTTCTCATCATATTTTCTCTCCCAAATCAACTCATTCACAACAAACTCAATATAGTGCAATAATCTTAAATTGCATAGCACTAAGGCTCTTAAATGACATGGCTCTTAGGCCCTTAAATGACTTAAACTTAAACACTGAATTTCCACAATATAAAAGCTTTCAACCTGCAAATACACACAACAATGCTCCCATGGCAATATAAGTGTTCTCATTATTCACCTTAACCTTATCTTACTATCTCATTCCCATTGGTTCCTTAGTCACAAGTTCACAAGCTTGTTTAAATTCTTTATCCTAGGTTATATAACCCATTACATAATGTAAGCTTTAAGCTACATTAGTACTTATCTAAAACTCATTCCTTAAAACTTAAACCACCATTAGGTAAGCAATTTACCTTATTTTCCTCAAGCTTCTCTTACTTTCCTCCTTAGGTTTTCTTGATTGAATTTCGGCAAGGACTTCAATCCTCTTGCCAATTCATAATGAAGCAAGGTAAGACCTCCTCAAGTATTTGGAGAATAGAATCAAGCTAGAACAAGGGATAAAACATGGTATCTTAAAAAGCAAATTTTCGGCCATATAGAAAAATGATGGAAAGTTGATTTTTCTTTCACTTTCATTACCTTGGATGAATGGAGAACCAAAAGAGCTCTTCAAACTTGATTTTCCTCCATCAATGGAGTTTTCTCATGGCACCAAACTTGAGCTTTGAAGGATTTGAAAAGATAGAAAGGAAAGTCTTGCTCCAACTAAGAGTTATCTAAGCTTATTTTGGATTTGGAGCTAAAATGAACATTTGGTGAGCAAGACAAGGTGGTGGTGCCATGGGTGCTGCTTGGAACGGTTTAGAACAAAGAGAGAAAGGAAGAAGAAACGTTGGTGAAGAAGAGAAATGAAGAAGAGAGGAGAGAGGTAAGCTAAAGTAAGTATATTTGTCTTTATAAAGCAAATAGTGAACTTCTACCCTCCTTCCTCTTTTCTTAAAGTGCTGGCTCCCTTTGGTGATGACTCACCACTAAACAAATGCGCCCCCTTTGATATTTAGGGAGTTTTTGACCATTGACCACTTAAGAAGTCATTTGACTCATTTTGGGCACTATTGGCACTATTCACAAATTAGTGCACAAATTTGTGAAATTTTTGATTTCTCATTTATTTAGACTTCCTAATGTGATACTAATTAGTACACATATTGATTAAGGTGTAATCATGGGCATTTAGCCACTCAAAACGCATTTCTAAGTCAATTTCTCAAAAAGGTGCTTTAAGGAGCCTTAAAGCACATTTTGTGTTTAAGCTTGTTTTTAAGCTTGGTTTTCTTTAGTAAGTGTTTAACATGTCCTTAGCATGTTAATAAGGCCTTATAATGATATTTGGGTGCTAATCAAAGTCACTCCAAGCTTAGAGCACATTTTGCTTAAATTGCCCTTATGATGTTTTCTTGTGTTTCCTTGGTTTAAATTGTCTACCAATGTTTCTAAGGCATGTTTTAGCCTTATTAATCTAACTTGATGTTTACTTAGCATACTTAGGTTTGGGGTATTTCAATTATAGAAGTAATGTACAATTTCTTAAACTATATATATATAGGTGATGATATCTTTGGCTATGTGTGGGTGTAGCCAAGACTTGTTGTATAGCTTTTCACATAAGGACTTCATTGCAAAACTTAAATTTGTAAAATTATATTATCTTACATATTAAATATTGAAGTCAAACGACATCAATAAATAGCAAACAAGACTATCAAATAGGGATGGAGGTATTTTTCTTGTTTTTTATCTGTCAATGGAAAATTAGTGTCAGAGTCAGTGATGTGTCTCTTACTACTATACCTATTCTATCAGATTATTTATATAGGACTTGAATCCATAATGATGGGGTGCCTTATTAAGCTTTGGACCTCAAGATTGGTAGCATTGAGTCTTACTTTTGGCTGTTGGGGAGAAACATTATATTGTGGTTTTTGGAGATCGAGATGCTCAGTTATCATTAGCACCCAATATTTCCTCTAGGTTTTGAAATTTTAACCGAGATGTCTTTTCTTATCTATGATAATAAAGAGACCGCTACATTTCTCTGAAAATATATGGGTTTCATTGTAACATTTTTAATATACGGTATCATCGAATGATACATTATTTTGAAAAGAGAAATGTGGAGAGAGCTCATAAAGGATGACCCAGTCATCTATGGATTATTTTGATGGATTTTTATCCACGCACTGTCAGTGCCATCAACAATCCCTCACCCACCGCCAATGCCAATGAGACGAGAAGGAATATCAAGGAGAAAGAAGAACTCATACTTTATCAGTTCGTAACTTCGATCTTTTGCTTTAGGTCTTTAGTAGATTGTAATGTATTTAACTATCAAGATGTCTTATAATCCATTAACTACATGTTAATCACAATTAGTAGTATATGTTTGTTACCTATTATAGTACTCATTTATAATGTAGTTTGTTCACTTTGTTTTTGTGACGTTGTATCAAATTTACAATAAAAAATAATACACCAAATGTGTTATTATATAAATATTAAATAGTTAAAAATCACTAGCAATTACTACACTTCAAGAACACCCAAAATAGATGGTTTTGAACCGTTAAAATAGGTGCTTTTTCGTCTAGTATGAGAACTCTTGTTTAGTGGCAAAAATGAAATGCCATATATTCCTCTTCCAATCTTATAACGGTCTACCTTTGTTGTTCATAAGTTTTGGGTGTGTATTATCAATTTTGTAAAAAAATATTGAAATAAGAATAAAATAGTCATTTGGACCCTTAAATATTTAGAAGAAAACAAATCGAGAGAAAATTTATTACTAATTAAGAACCCTAAAAATAGGTGTATTAATAAAAAAATCAATAAAGGTGAAAGACAAGAATATTATTCTCGTATTTAAAATGCAAATGGTATAACTTTAGTTTACGATAATCTAAAACATATATATTACATAGAACAACATTTTTGAACTACAAGATTTTTTTAAAGTTTTTGCTAAACTAAAAGTTTTGTAATTCTAAAGAATTTAATTACAAGGGTTCCAAAAAATATAACACTTATATCTTAATAGACAAAAAATATTAATAATTTAGAAAGTGAATTCACATTTTTGTTGTAATCAGAAACTAAAACCCTTATTAACCACTCTGTTTCCAAAAAAAAAAGCCCTCATAGCACTCCACTCAAGGGCTCTTTCTAATCTTCAAGGCTTTTGCATTCATGCAATAGTTCGTCGTTGTTTCCTTTTTCCCTTCACTCTGAAATCATGGTGACCAAGGTTCGCCTTGTCCTTCATCTTCTTCATATTATGTTTGCTTTGATTATTATCCTTTATGTTGCCACTTTTTTTTTTCGCGAACGCTCTCTGCGCCAATGAGCTGCTCTCCTTCCCGCACATAGCACATTGCCGATGTTAACATACTCTTGCCACCGAAGATGACTCATCACGGGGAGTGTTGACTTGAAGAGACGACTGCTTCAAATGGTAAACTTTGTTACGGATTTTTACTCTCTCTTCCCTTGCTTGGTGGTTTGCTCATGTTTCTTAATCACATCTCTCTAATACTTTGCTCACTGGCACCACCTTTTGGTGAGGATAATAATTTCATTTGTCGACTTTTAGTTTTTTCTTGGGAATGTTTTTATTTGTGTGGCAAGCTGTATTAAAGGATCGCATATTCATCTACTGCGAAGAAATGATTGTGCCCGAGCTTTCATGGTGCTGGCCGGTTGTGATTGTAAACACGGCCCGTTTTAATAGCTTGTTATCTTGTCTAGGTGGTTCTGGGTTGAAGAGATTATGAGCATGGTGAACTCTTCAAAGTACAATGACCATGCTACTTTATTTTTTAGCGAGAAAACTTTTAGTATTGCTATTATTACCTACGGTTTGTTATTTTCATTTTTTCCCTGACAAAATATCTTTGATTTGGTATTCATTTTGAGCAATTCCTCTTAGCAGCTTGCCATTTCTTTTTAACCTTGGTCCTTGATATGAAATTTAAACATTAGTTACTTAGTATGTGTTAGGATATTTGTTATGTCCTATGTCATTTCTGATGTTCTCTAACGTTCACCTCTACTTCTGTATCCTATATATAGTTTACTCTCCTCATATGTAATAGTCACACGGGAGTATAATCTCCTTACAATATAATACACATATTCCATATTCTCTCATGGTATCAGAGCAATAGAGAAAAACACGCCAGATCACATGAAATTCCTTTTTCCCGTCATGTGTTCTTTTTCTTGTTCTTCTGATAACACGCTTCCGTAACCCTAACTCCGATTATCGTCTTCCCTCTTTCTTCATACAACCATGGATCCACCCAACGAGGAAGACGATCCCAACAAGAAGAAAGACAGCGATGATACTTCCGATCCCAACAAGAAGAAAGACAGCGATGATACTTCCGCTTCCACCGATGAACTCTACATACATGCGTCTGATTTTCCCGGAATGCAATTAGCATACAAGTTCACGGGCACCGGATTTCTTGACTGGAAAAGGAATTTCATGGTGGGTTTAATTTCGAAATCAAAGCTTGGTTTCATCGATGGCACTATCAAGAAAGAAGACTACCAAGGTGCACGCCGTAAAGCTTGGGAGAAAGCAAATGGGATGGTAATGGGATGGATCTTCACCAGTCTCGAAGATTCTATACGACAAACTATGATTTACTTCCCAACTGCGGCGCTTATTTGGGCAACCCTCTGTAAGCGGTATGACGAACCCAGTGGAATCAGGCTCTACGCTCTCCGACAAGAAGCTCGACATTTGGAGCAAAATGGCGAAACTTTGAATGCCTACTACACTAAATGGGTGCGCATCTGGAACGAAGAACAACAACTCTCAACAATACCAACCTGTTCGTGTGGTTCTTCTGCAGAGCTGGTCAAGACCATCGATAAGGCTAGGGTAATTGATTTCCTAATGGGTTTAAGCACTACCTTCGATACTATGCGTACAAATATCCTTATGATGTCTCCTTTACCCGATGTTGAACGAGTTTATGCTATGGCTCTTCAAGAAGAGCACCACAAAAATAGACAGCGTCATCGTTCTCTGGAACCCGATACCCTTTCCTTTCAATCCTCTGTTCCTCGAAACCCTAACCCTCCAAGAAAATCGCCTGATACTAAGTCTTCTGTCAAACCTGGCAAATTGGACACCAAGAAGGTACAATATACAAAATGCAAGAAAATGGGCCACGTTTATGAAGATTGTTACTGGGTAAAAGGAGTCTTCCCCAGCAATTGGCGTCATAACAAGGAAAAAAGCTACATGGGTGGAGCCATCACAGAAGCTGGTTCAGAATCTGTAGATTCATCACCGGTTCCTGGCCTAAATCAAACTCAACTCGACGGCATCAAGGAGTATATGAAGAACCCTACTGTCGAAGTTCCTGGAATGACCAAGAATCAGCTAACCAGCTTAATGGCATATCTTCGGACTGATAACACACCAACTTCCACTGCTCGAACTGATTATTATGATCAGTTCGCTGGTATACTCCCTTTACCTAAACATCCTTTTAATTTACACATAGCTTTGAATATGGTTGACAATGATAAATATAAAAGAAGATGGATAATCGATACAGGGGCTACTGACCATGTTTGTGGTAATTATGATTTCTTTGATAAATCAACATACAAACGCTGCAATCATAAAGTCACCATGCCTGATGGTCATCCAGGAATAATACAAGGCATTGGCAATATTGTTTTAACTGATAACTTTACATTGCTTAATGTTTTTCATGTTGCAAGTTTCCAATTTAATCTTCTGTCTGCTAGAAAATTTATTGATCAATTGAATGCATATCTCATTGCTTCTGCTACTCAATGTTACCTTCAGGACCTTGAAACCTCTGCTCACATGCTGATTGGAATAGAACAAAAAGGTCTCTACATTCTTGACGAAACATGTTTAGATAGATACTTGATGCATAGAAATGTTCTTAAAACACACAGAAAACATGCTTCTGTAGATAGTTGTTCTGCAGATTTTCTTGTTCCTAATACTGTTGCTTCTGTTAATACTTCAATAGATGTATGGCACCATCGCCTAGGGCATACTCCGTTATCCAAATTGTACAAGATTGGTGTTATCAATAAGAAATCTGATTGTTCTGAATTTCTTTGTGATGTGTGTCATTTGGCTAAAGATCATAGACTCCCATTCCCTAAATCAACCACCACAACAACTGACATTTTTGAAATGATTCATTTAGATATCTGTGGTCCCTTTCGCCATAAAACATACAATAATTATAGATATTTTCTAAGTATAGTTGATGACTATTCTAGAGCCCTTTGGATAAAACTTCTTTCTCATAAAGGAGAAGCTTTTGGTTTCATTAAAGACTTTATTCATATGACAGAAAGACAACACAATAAAAGAATAAAAATAATTCGGTCTGATAATGCATATGAACTAGGTCTTTCCAACGAAGGAAAAGAATTTTATAAATCTCTTGGCATTATCCATCAAACATCTTGTGCATACACTCCACAACAAAATGGGGTTGTGGAGCGCAAGCACAGATATTTAGCAGAAACAGCAAGAGCTTTATACTTTACATCAAAAATTCCAATCGAATATTGGGGGGAATGTATGTTAACAGCCACTCTCATTAATCGGTTGCCAACTGTTGCATTACAGGGTAAAACACCATATGAAATAATTTATGCAAAGAAACCTGATTATGAAAGGTTAAAAGTTTTTGGATGCCTTTCATACGCCACCAACTTAGACAAAACTAAAGACAAGTTTGACCCAAGATCAGATGCTTGCATCTATCTTAGTCTAGCTGAAACACAAAAGGCATACAAACTTCTCCGATTGAAAGACATGAAAATAATATTCTCTAGAGATGTTCTTTTTCATGAAAAAATTTTCCCCTTTCACAATATTTCCCATTACATTCAAACCTCCCAGAATCCATGTATCTTTGATATGCCCCCCAATTCTCAACCAGTTTCATATGATAGTGATGACAACACCACACCACACAATAATACCCATCCAACAGAAACACACACACACTTACCTGTAAACACCAATACAGACACTCAAATATCACCCACCCCACATATTTCTCCTCCCTCTTCTCCTTCAGAATCTACTCCCATTCCTGAGGTTCGTAGATCTTCCAGAACAATAAAGCCACCTTCTTATCTTGCTGATTACTACACAAACACTACTCTTTCACAAACAGACACATTCACAAGCATCCTTTACAACCGGATTCACTCCTCTTCTATACAAACCCAGAAACCTGAAACTCAAGATTTCTTCTCCCTCACTGATATTCCACCCGCATACAGTCTCTCTGTTCCTCATAATACCACTGTCCACAAGCTTTTTCAAAGTCAAGATCCCATCACCTACGAACAAGCCAACAAACATACACATTGGCAACAGGCCATGCAATCTGAACTAAATGCTCTTATTAAAAACAATACTTGGGAATTAGTTACATTACCCAAACACAAAAAACCTGTTGGATGTAAGTGGGTGTATAAGACCAAACTAAGGGCTGATGGTTCCCTAGAAAGGCACAAAGCTCGTCTTGTTGCCAAAGGTTTTAGTCAAAAGTTTGGTCTTGATTACACAGATACTTTTTCACCAGTGGTCAGAATGTCTACACTAAGAACATTGTTAGCCATAGCTGTTAAACAAAGATGGATCATACAACAGTTAGACGTTAACAATGCTTTTATACATGGTGATTTGCATGAGGACATATATATGCAATTACCTAAAGGTCTTAAGGTTGAAAAAGGTATTAATGCTTGCAAACTGAACAAATCCATTTATGGATTAAAGCAAGCTTCTCGGCAATGGTTTGCCAAATTAAGCGATTCCTTGAAAACTTTAGGGTACATCAGATCTGAAAATGATCATTCTCTATTTCATAAACACACAACCCACACTGTCACACACATTGCCATATATGTTGATGATATTTTACTTTGTGGTAACTGCTCTAAGGATATAAATGCCTTAAAAACACATCTTGACAATCTGTTCAAAATAAAGGACTTAGGGCAACTTCACTATTTTCTGGGTATGGAGTTTTATCATCATACAGATGGTCTAGTTATTACACAGCAAAAGTTTTGTAATGAAATTTTGCAAGAATATGCAATCAGTGATGGTATCACTTCCTCTGCACCCTTACAGACTGGCATTAAACTTCACACTGATGCAGGAAAACTATTAGAAAACCCCACTAAATACAGAAGTCTAATAGGAAAGTTGAACTATCTAATTCACACTAGGCCTGACCTCAGTTTTACAGTACAGCTCCTTAGTCAATTCCTTAAAGCTCCTACTGAAACACATTATGAAACAGCATTGCACACTCTCCGTTACCTCAAAGGTACTACATCATATGGTATGTTTTTAAATAATACACCTGATTTTCATATGCTTGCTTACTGTGATAGTGATTGGGCTTCATGCCCAAACACTAGAAAGTCTATTTTTGGTTTTTATGTTCTATTAGGTGGAAGTCCTATTGCCTGGAAATCAAAAAAACAGGCCAGCGTATCTCTGTCATCTGCAGAAGCAGAATACAGAGCAATGAGGTTGGTAACTGCAGAACTTGCATGGTTGAGCCGCATCATTCATGAGCTAGGCATTTCAGACGTAACACCAATCCCCATCAGATGCGACAACAAGTCAGCGATCTACATTGCCAACAACCCGGTGCAGCATCAGCGAACCAAACATATCGAGCTGGACATTCATTATGTCCGACAGCAGATCTCTGAAGGCATGATCAGCATACACCATGTTCCCAGTCGACAACAGCTAGCTGATTTCATGACCGAAGCTCTTCCAGGGAAGCAGTATCGGCAAATACTACAAGACATAGGCCTTAAATTACTTCAAAATCAGATGTAACCATCTAGCTTTTGTGGGGGAGTGTTAGGATATTTGTTATGTCCTATGTCATTTCTGATGTTCTCTAACGTTCACCTCTACTTCTGTATCCTATATATAGTTTACTCTCCTCATATGTAATAGTCACACGGGAGTATAATCTCCTTACAATATAATACACATATTCCATATTCTCTCAGTATGCTGGTTTAAACTCACTTTGAATGTGTAATGAGCAATGCAAGAAATCAGAACACTGAATGTGTCTACTTCATCTCTAGTATTATTCTCTTTGATGATATGTTTTTAGTTGTGTATCTAGTATGGGAGCATGTCAAAATGCACATCCGGGGTGTATGGTTTCAAATATTCAATTTTGTCGAACACAATAGAATCATAAAAGTTTATATAAGATAAATTCACAATTTTCTTCTTGCAAACTGAAACCCATACCCCATATATGCTTCTAAGCTCGTTACTACTTGTTGTGCTTCCAAGTCATGGGATCGTCATTATATTTGTTACTAGTACCTGAGCACAATGAACTAGTCAATGTTCTCAGCTGAGATCAATTGCCCCATATACTAAAAGAAAGGAAACTGCTAATTTTGCTTCTAATATTCGGACAGCCGGGACAGGGATGGTTTTACGTTGCAAAGTATTCATTGATATGTTTTCTAGAGATCTTTCACAGTTCAATCACTACTAGGGAAATGGTCTATGGCAACGGTTTTTTTTTACTTTTAGAGGGTCTTTACCAACGCATATCAAAGTGTTGTGTTAGATCACGTTGCCAGATACTGTTGCAACACATTTTTAAAGTGTTGGTACAGATATTAAATATGCGTTGCCATTGCCCGCAACACTTTTGCCAACACATTTTAAGTGTTGTCACTTGACAACTTCATTTCCTTTCTGGCAGCACACCCGCAACGGTCTCACAACACTCTCACAACGGTCTCGCAACACTCTCACAACGGTCTCACAACAGTCTCACAACACTCTCGCAACGCTCTCATAACGCTCCCGCAACACTTACACAGCACTCCCGCAACACTTACACAACACTTAGTCGACACTTTCACAACACTTACCCAACACTTTCACAACAGTTACCCAACACTCAGACTCACCCAGCATTACACTTTCCCAGCACTCTCTCACTATTCTCCAACATTACCCACTCATTCTCCAATCTACACATTAATAATCAATAGCAAGTAAAAATATAACTATTTGATTACAAAAAACAAGAAACATAGTTGTATTTCATTGATATCCAATTGCATCCAAGTTTGAATTCAAACATATAAACATAATTCATAAAAAAAAGTAGTATTTCAAGTATGAAATTCACCTTCTTAAACAAATTCACATCTATTTATGATTCATTAAATTACATATCAGCTGGATAAACAAAAGTAAATCTGTCCTTGCTTCTTCATCATATCTCACACCAGAATTATCAACGTTGTTTTACTTCAATATATCAGCTAGCATATATCCAAATTCATCAGCTTCAACCTGAGATATTGTAATGACGAAACAGAAGACAATAGCAAATGAATCAGAATAACACAGAAGAATTGATCACCGAACAGATACAACAATCATTATATATGATGTGAGAATGATAAGTAGGGAGATTGTTGGTACAAAACCGGGGAGAAAATCCAGTAGCTAACTAGCTATAAGCTAGCAATGTCGAGAACATGATGATGATGACTGATCATGCAAAACAAGCACACGGCCAATTCATATAAAAGTATATATACTAATTCTGTCCTTGCATTGTTCATTTGTTTTGGAACAGAATTTAATGCGACAACTTTAAATAACTGCAACAATCACCGTACTTGATTACACTTCTTCTATTGTAAGTAATACTAATATTCTTCATAACAAACACCAAATGAACAATGCAACATTATTCATAAGTCACGAACATTGGATGGGCATGGCAGCCTGTTAGTAGACAGTCATTCGGTGATTTAATAAAATAACAATCACCAAAACGGTACGAGGAAACTTGTAGTGTGATGGAAACATTTTAATGAACAAGCATTGATGATCAGATGCGGCTTTTTATGTGTATGTTTATTAATGATCAGATGCGGCTTTCCGGTCAACCAGATCCCCAAAACCAACAGAACTCCCCACCATAAATCAATTTTTGAGCTCTTATCAATTCATTGCCTTGCATTCCATCCATTATGCGAATAAATTAAAAATGAAGCATGAGGAAGCAGCATAGACAAATGAGGAATAGCATTATTCAAAGAATCAAACTTACTGTATATATTAGACAGAAGATTCATTGGTGAGTTATGAAATCTTAAACAAGTCGATATATACTTTAATACTATATATGCTTCTCGAGTGACTTGTTAAAAGTTTTAAAAAACATGATAACACAACATCAGATTCAGACCAAAC
Organism: Limonium bicolor; assembly: GCA_023374045.1. Lineage (NCBI taxonomy): Eukaryota > Viridiplantae > Streptophyta > Magnoliopsida > Caryophyllales > Plumbaginaceae > Limonium > Limonium bicolor. The sequence goes on from CM041782.1 coordinate 184,047,648, forward strand.
CAGACCATACGGCAGATTATTATTATATCAAGCAAAAATCAGAGCTAGACCAAACCTGGACAATCTTGACGAGGAGTATCACGCAAGTTGAAGTAACTCTCGAAAGTTCCAGCCCAAGAAACACGCTTAGTCAAGAAGTTAGAACGCAGATTGAACAGCTTCTTCACAGTTGCAGGCACTGAGGAATGCTCAAATTCTGAATATGAAGTTGGTCCATCTGGTTTGTGAATAACTGCAGCAGCAGGGACCAAAACCAATCAACTTATTATTAGTCTTCGCTCACTTACACCACGCCACAGAAAGTTAGATTAAACACACAAAAGCCATATAAGAAAACACCATTCCTGTAGCAAAATTGCTGTCAATAAGTGGCTGAAATATTATGATTGCAATATAAGAGACATCCCAGGAATAACTATAACAGAAATGTTATACAACTGTGGTAGTAGTGCAGGTTTTTTTTTTCTCTAGCTAGTACCCACCGTCCCACCGTTTTGTTGTTGTTACTGGAGTAGCAAGCAATTGCACAGAAAACTCTGTAGCACTTTTATATTGAAGGAAAGCAGATTGTTAAGTGGGCAACATGTACTTAACTACTAATTGATACAGCGGTATTACTTTTCACATTTCTTCCCACCGTTCTGTTATTGATACCGGAGTAGCAATTAAGGGCGACTCGATCCGCAATCTATGTACACAAAATTCAGCAAAGAAGTCAAAAGATTAAAGGAAGCAGATAAATTTGAGATTTATGAAAGACAGATAGCCAGAAGTGCTATGTGCTCCTATCGACAACAATATTGTTCTGCAACATGTAAATGCTAATGCTGTCGCAACCATACAAAAATCACCACTCAAATAATATGTAAGCGTTTAACGAAAATAAACAGCCACAATTGGGTGGGAAGACTTAGAAAGCTAAAAGGGAATTGTTGATGAAGAACACAAAAGCAATGTAAAGAAATTACCGAGTGAACTATCTTTGTGTCTATGGGAAGAACATCAGTGTCGCGCCTCACCAGGCACCAGCAATTAGCGATGCGCAGGAGCTTCAATCAGCCACAACCAACAATAAGTGATGAAATCACAAAGCAGTACTGCAGTGTCCCAGAACACCATTAACGCAAGTTAGGATTGAGAAAAACAAGAAACAACAATTAAGAAGCCTAAATCCTTCGTTCCGTTCATTATTGACTTCTGCCAGTAAAAGATTGAGAAGAGATCACACCGGATTGCGTTCAGTATTGACTTTGTTTGCAGTTTACGTCCAAGAACAGAACGCAAGTTAGGGTTGGGAAAGCGAGAGTGGAAATATTGCGAGAGGACAGTGAGGGCTCCTCTCTTAACATCCAGGAACAGAATGCAAGTTAGGGTTGGGAAAAAACTCACCTCATAAATGAAGAAAACACTCACGCTAGCCAACTGGAGATTGCAGCGCGACGACGGTGGTGAGTAAAATCTCCTCGTTACAAGCTTTATCTGCTCTGGTGTGGCGGTGCGTCACTAGAGCACGCAGATACCGTACCGTATCCCAACAGACGGAGAAGTAGTTTGAGCGAGGAAGAGGAAGGAGTGAGGAAGGAGATGAGTAGAGATTGAGCGTGGAAGAGGAAGGAGACTGAGTAGGAAGAGGAAGGAGCAGCAACCCTAACCAGCGGCGGGAGGGAGTTTGGGCTTTTTTTTCCAGCGTGAGTTTAGACTTTTGGAGTTTAGAGAGTATGTTTTTTAAATTGAACAACAGTAATAGAAAAGTGTTGGAATAGTTTAAGTGTTACTGATTTTATTTTAATAAAAAGTGTTAATATATGTAAGTGTTGTCATTTGACTGTTGCCACAGACCATATCTCCAGTAGTGAATTAAACTTTACTTAGATGGTGTAACCCCGTCTACGAGTCCGTGCGTTTGACAATGAAGGTATTTGTCGAATCAAGATGCCAAGGGATGCTTTTTTATAGTTTCTTTGGCTGCTTTAGTGTCTTTTGCGACTTATTTTTGGCTTTTGTAAGTTCGTAATATATAAAATCAGAAGCCTCAGTACGAGACTGACAGAGAGCAGAAACGAGAAATGGGACAGAAAGTGTTTTAGAAGAAAAACTCCGCTACCAATCTTATTATTGATAACTTGAAAACTCCTCACCTGATCTGTTCAACACTTTGAACAATCACTCTCACGTCTAATTCTAGACAAAAGGTTGCTTACATCAACAACTCTCTTTTCTCTCAAAGACTATATTTTTCATGGTAGAAGCTCTACCTTTTCTGATGTTTTTTTTTGTACATTTATACTACTTGGAGGCAGATAACAACCTCCTAAATATCTACAAAAAGTCTTTATCTAAAACTAATATAAATATAAAATACAAGATCCTAAAATATCTCTAATTGTTTCCTAGTATAATGGTGGCGTATCTGATTTTACTCCTTCTAATTATTGAGTAAATATTCTGTTAAGATCTTCTAAAGGCTGATTGTTAGAGGTTGTTGAGAATATATAGGCAAGCCTTGGTTTGGTAATTTTGTCACATCAAAAATCTTCGGTAAATATACATTTACAATTTCCCCCTTTTTTGATGTGAGCAAACTTGTATGGTGAGATAATGTAGCATTCCCCCTCAAGATATGCATTCCCCTTTAAAACGAGCATTCCCCCTGAGGATGTTAAAACCTTGCAGCACTTGAAGAAGATTTGGTTAATCAAGTAACATATTCAATTATCCATCATATTTCCCCTTTTGCGAAATCAAAAATGATACTAAAAGGTATATCTCATGAAGTGTAAAATAGCATGCAAGATCATCAAAATGACATTTTATACAAATTCATGCGTAGGAACACAGAACATAAGGATAGGTTGTCCATAGAAAAGGCAATTAATAGGAATAAAAGTGTAGCCGGGTCAGGCTAAGGCTGACTAGGAAGCTGGCTATCAAAATTAAAAGGCAATGAGGTAGAAGATCAACACATACTTCAAGAATAGGTTCTTCAAATTTCTTCATTTGCTAAGGTAGACAGGCCAAAAGCTCTGAGGGTTGTGAAGACACACCCAAAGCCTTTAGTGGTTGTTTAACAATGCACTGATCATCGTTCAGTTCAAGACTCATCTTGGAAAGAGTTGGGGATCCAATCATGATTATGATCCAGAGGCGTAGATATGACAACATCCAGAGGAACAACATGAACAATTATTTGTGTAATCTTGTGCAATATATGGTACAACATAATTGGGCAAGACTGATACGAATCTCCGTTTGTAGGGTGTTGCATAATTCTTTTATTTCTTCCTACTAAACCTCAGTCTAGTCTTGGACCGGGTTGTTCAGCCTTATGCTGAAGCAAATCTAGCATCTGATGTTGGATGATGCTTGTACAACTAGAAGCTAATCACCCCTTTTTTTCATGTTACTATTCGAGAATCCTTTACGGGATAGAAAAAAACTAGCAAAAATACCAGTATGAAAGCCATTGGTGAGGTAAAATGTGTGCAACAAAGAAACTGGCAAAATGGTACGGGAATCTTGTAGAGAAAATGGTGAGTGAAAAGTGACCAGCGAACGTGGGTTCTATGCTGAGGGGACAGTTGGTTAGGTAGAGATAACCGGAAAGATAAGTGGTGGTAATAAATGGATAGTGCCACCAGATGTTCAATGTTCCAACTTAGAATTTGATCCAGATCAACCAAATTAATAATCAAGAAATGCCACGGAAAGAAAGTAATCCTCACTTTATTATGGAGTTAAATGAAATAATAAAATATATGTCACGCTCCACTCACTCTAAAGTACCAATTTTGATGCACACAATAGAAGTCAATACGATAAATAAAAAGAATACACCTTTGTCAACATTGAGCATCCACAGTGCAAGACTGAATGAGGATAACGTTTTGTGTGGAAGAGCTTTGGTGAAAGTGTTTGCCAATTGTTGATCAGTGGCACAATGAGGGAGATCCACAATATTCTTGCCAACTTGATTTTGAGAAAAGTGATGACGAAACTCAATATATGAAATCAAGGAATGTTGAACTGAATCCTTCATCAGTGCAATACTGAAGAGAGTATCATAGAAGAATGACACAGGAGACTAAGGAACACCATAGTCAGCCAATTGATATTGAAGGTAGAGGATGTGGGCGCATCAAGCAGTAGCAACGATATATGCCGCTTCAGTGTTGGAGAGTGCAATAAGTGATTGCCTCTTAGAAGAACCAAGACACCGGACTTGAACTGACCAATTTAAGACAGAACCATAAATAATTTTTTTTAACAGTCTCGATTTGTGAAAGCCCTTAGGAAGAAGGCAGATCCTACATGAAAAACCAAACCAAAGTCAGTAGAGTATGATTTCCTTTCATATGACAAGAACATCCAAACTCCATCAGCCGCCAGTTTGGAACTTTATTATCCTGAGAAGAGAAAACAGTTAGTGCCGCTTAGGAACCCATTGTTGTCTGGGACGTCTAAGATTGACATAAAGCTGAGCATATTTAACAGTATTAGACTGAGCAAGTCAAGCATTCTTGCGTTGAAGCTTATGACATGAACGAATATGGTGACCCTGTATATGACAATAACTACACTTTACCCTTACATGTGAAGTAACATTCATAGCAGTAGTATATGAAGTTCGTGAATTAGAAACACTAGGATATCTTGTAGGATCAGCCCTAGTCTGTGAATTTTGTTTCTGAGGTAAAACATTAGACGTTGACGAAGTAGTGCCATAAAACCCTAGACCAGCACGTCCTTGATTAGGTCGACCTACCATTTCATTAAGTTTAGCTTTTCCTTTATACCAAGAGGGATTTTCCAAAGTCATAATGTCTAATTTTCTACTAAGTGCATCACACTGCCTTTGTAGATCAGCATTATCCTGATGTATCCACTTATTCAACTTTGAGAGATTGAATTTCCTTTTCTGCCCACTCAGGAATAGAACTCAGTTTAGTACTGACAGGTGCAGTAAACGTGGATTGAACAACCTTAGCTGAGTTTAAGACTAACTGAGATGCCAACTCCTTATTTTGATCTTTCAAAACAATTATCTCTTCTTGTAATTTACTAATCACAATAAGAGACTATGTGGTATGTTCTTGTTTCGCTTCCAAATCCCTAATTTTTGAAAGAGCATCTTTCAACATATCAAACACTTGTGACTTAGTAGAACTATCATAAAAATTATTCAAGCTTTGAGAACCTACCTGATCCCTTATGAGGGATTGAAGTACCTTATCTCCAGCCATCAAACACATAGTCTCATCATATTTTACAGTGTCAGTATGAGACCGATGGATTGAGGTCATACAAAAATGTGCTTCATTGCTATCTTTGCCATCTGGTTCAGCATCATCCTCACCCCACACGGAAGTTTCCATGCGTGACTCACATCCTCGATGTTGTGAAGATCTCGATGGTAAAGGGCAATCCTTTATCAAATGTCCTGTTTTGTGACATCGAAAACATTCATACTTGCTGGTATAATACTCACGTCTAGACTTTCCACCTTGATAACCTTTTCGACTAAGAATGCGCTTTAGTCCTTGTGCTAGCATAGTTATCTCATTCTCCATGTCATCATCATAGTCCAAGTCTGGCGTTTCGACAGATTGCTTTGCCATGAGTGCGAGATCCTTGTGCACCACTACATTTTGTTCATTCATCTTGCTTTCATGAACTATCAGATCTAAACACAATTCTTCAAATGACATATATGATAATTCTTTCATTTTCTCAAGAAGTGAGGTATAGTTAAGCCAATCCTTGGTTAGTGAGTCAAGAAATATATCATTAATAGTCTCATTAGAAAGAGTTACCCCAACCGTTTTGAGTTCCATAAGCACTTGATTGAACCTTTCCACCGTCAGTGCTAGACTCGCGCCCTCTGACATCTTGAAGTTGTTAAATTCTCGTTGAAACTGTTTCTCCTTAGCTTTGCGGATTGATTCTGATCCTTGATAAGCAATCTTCAGAAAGTCCCATACTCCTTTTGCCGTTCTTATACCCAAGACTCTTCCTTGATCTTCATCGGATAAGGAGGAAACAAGAATGCGAAGAGCTTGTTTATTTTTACTTAAGAGATTTTCACCGACTTCTGTCCATTGATCCTCAGGTTTGGTCTGTCTCTTACCTTCATCAACGACAGTAGGTTTGTAATCACCTTGCATCACCACCTTCCAAACCTTGTAATCTACGGACATCGACTGAGCGTCCATCTGTTCGCACCACTTTGGATAATTGAATTTCGTCAACCTTGGTGCTTTAACATAATACGAACTCATCTTTCACGATCTACCCAGAAGTGTTAACCTCTATATTGGGTAAACCTGCTCTGATACCACTTGTAAGTTCGTAATATATAAAATCAGAAGCCTCAGTACGAGACTGACAGAGAGTAGAAACGAGAAATGGGACAGAAAGTGTTTTAGAAGAAAAACTTCGTTACCAATCTTATTATTGATAACTTGAAAACTCCTCACCTGATCTGTTCAACACTTTGAACAATCACTCTCAGGTCTAATTCTAGACAAAACGTTGATTACATCAACAACTCTCTTCTCTCTCAAAGACTATATTTTTCACCGTAGAAGCTCTACCTTTTCTGATGTTTTTTTGCTGTACATTTATACTACTTGGAGGCAGATAACAACCTCCTAAATATCTACAAAAAGTCTTTATCTAAAACTAATATAAATACAAAATACAAGATCCTAAAATATCTCTAATTGTTTCCTAGTATAATGGTGGCGTCTTATTTTACTCCTTCTAATATTCAGTAAATATTCTGTTAAGATCTTCTAAAGGCTGATTGTTAGAGGTTGTTGAGAATATATAGGCAAGCCTTGGTTTGGTAATTTTGCCACATCAAAAATCTTCGATAAATATACATTTACAGCTTTCCGCATACTCGGGCACATCTATATTTCCATTAAGTTTTTTTGGTTGGTTGCGATATAACATATGTACTATATATACACGCTCATATAATAAACACCAGCAAGTTATGTTTTATGTATTAAAGGAAGAGCCCATTAATATTTATTTCTCCCTGTATTTCCAAGTTATTTTATGATTAATATAACCATATCAATTTTCTTTGTATCTTATTATGTGTCTGGGGGCTTCTCTTCTTGAAGTGACATCTATTGATATGCTTCTATGGGCTTATTACACAAAATGTGTTCTCATCACTAGTTGGCTTACAATTCATATGGAAACTGATGCCGGAAAGTGATGGGTCCTCTGTTAATGTCAAATCTTTTGATTGTCAAACTCAGAACTGGAGTCAATGACTCAACTAGAAGAGTCTTCAACACACTCAGAGAGGCGGAGTGGTTAAGGCGGCTAAAGATACTTAACCTAATCTATTCGGTTTATATTAGCATCTAAAGGTAGTTATCAAATTATCTATCTTGTATATAATTATCCAGTTATCTCTAGAACCGAAATATATTCTCTTAATTGTATAAATATGAAGTAATAGGATTAGCGTAAAGTTGTGAGATTTATGATTGAGAAAGATAGAATCAAACTTTAAGAGTGAAGAGGGGAAAATATGCCCAGAAGCCCCAAAGAAAGAGCAATAGCCAGTAGAGCAAAGGAGAAAGGAAGAGGAAGGCCAAGGCAATGACCGGGCGTCCCTGTCTAGGTACAGAAGACCCCAAACAGACCACAAGCAGTGACCGGTCGCTTTCGACCGGTCGCCAAGAGCCCTAGAACATAGCGTAGAAAGTGACCGGTCGCCTGTGACCGGTCACCAAAAGTGTCGCTACGACCGACCGGTCGCCAGGAATGCGAGATGCAGTGTAAGAAGCGACCGGTCGCCTGTGACCGGTCACCAGATACGCCAAATATCGCACAAATAACGACCGGTCGCCTATGACCGGTCGATAGGAGAATAAAGCAAGTACAGGTAGCGATCAAAAGAAGGGAAATTAGGATAAGATATTCATTAGATATTTTATAGGCCTATCAAGATATTTATGTGCCAGGCTGGCACAATGTGATAGGCTAGAAGGTCTGTGAGAAATACTATAAATAGGGGTTCACCCCCTCAATAAAGGGCACGCGATCAATACTTGAGAATTTCCACTGTTGCATTGTTATTGCGAATCCCTCTCTCTCTCCCTCTTGTGCTCCCCTTATTCGGTAACAAGGTAACTCGATAAAACGTGAAGAGCTTGATGATAGATTAGGATTCCGACTAGTGAACTGCTCGAGAAGATTGTTTAGGAACTTAGGGATCTGTACCATTTCATTTGGCGCTGTCTGTGGGAAACGAACAGCTCAGATCTAGCAACCACGAGTCCACTGACGAGAATAATAATATTTGAGAACATACGAAGTTGACACATCTAAGAACGGAACTGTATTTTTTGCAGGTTAGGTATGAAAATGGCACCCAGAACAAGGAAGAATCTGCAGACCAACGACGGAAGCACCGGACCCGAGGTGACCCACGACTCCATTTCCAAAAAAGATTTGGAGAACATGCTGATGAGCCTCACTAGATCCATCGACGAGAAGATCGTGGAAGGAAACGAGCTCCTGCAACAGGAATTGATGCAGAGAGACGAGGAATTCCAGCGAAAGTGGGAAGAAATGTCGGAGGCGATAGATCTCCTGAAAGAGCGAGACGTGGTGGGAAGCAACGACGGGAAAAAGGGTACCCGAGAAGAGGCCTTAACCATCGCTGAGGAGGAAGAAGATGACGCCATCAATATGAGCCTATATCCCTTCTCCAAAAAGATCCGCAGGGCTAAACTCCCGCCCCACTTCGTCGCCCCGGCAGTGGAGAAGTACGACGGTACTGGGGATCCTGCTCAGCACATTAAGAAGTTCATGTTCGCCATGAACACCCAGGGGATTAGCTCTCTCGCCTTGTGTAACTTATTCCCCGGAACACTCTCCAAGAGAGCCTTGAGCTGGATCTCATCTAGATCGCCCCAATCAATCTCCAATTTCAAGCAACTCACCGAGGAGTTCCAACAATACTTCGCGGCTAGTAAAAAGGTAAAAAGGGAAACGATAGAGCTCATGGATGTGAAGCAGACGAAGGGGAAAACCGTAAAGGAGTACATCGAGCGGTTCCATAAACAGGTGGCTGAAATTGACGACATCGATGAAAAGATACTGATCAAAGCCTTTGGTAACGGCTTGGCCCACCCCCGTCTTGCTGGAAAAATAGCCACCAAGGCGCCAAAGTCGCATGGTGAACTAGCCGAGATGATCCACGACTTCCTCAAATCAGAAGTTGCGGAGAATAAGGCCAAGGAACTCCTCAGCAGCTTTAGAGCTCCCCCGCGAGTGAGAAAAAGGGAAGCCAGGCAGAAGGGGTGATTGTGACCGGAGGCTCGCACCAAGGGGGGAGCCGGTACAAGCCCTATTCCAAGACCTCGGCCCCCCAGGGACAGCAGGCCTCGAGCTCCAGGGCCTTCCCAACAGTTCAGATAGACCCGGGGAAATATGTCGCCGCTGTAAGGGAAGGACTCCTACCCCCACCGAGAAAGCCCAACCCAGGACAGGTGCCGGTAGCCTTCTGTGAGTATCACGGGCACCGCAGCCACAGGACCATCAATTGCGCGAACCTCGCCAAGGAGCTAAGGTTGATTGAGGAGAACAAGAAGAAAGGAAGGGGAGGCCAGCATAGGCAGCACTCTGGTAGCCACTCCTCCCGGCCTAGGCCAGAAGAAGAAGTCCACCCAGAGTTGGACCATAGCAAGTCCTTTGGGGTAATCACAGGTCTATAGATTGCCTAAGGTAATTCTCTAGAAAAGGGTGTGAAGTGATCCTTAAAAAAGAAGAATCACCTTTGTACCCCGCGGGAGGTTGTAGCTCGTTACTACTTTATTAAAGCTTTTCTACCATATAAATATTCACATTCCGATAAAGTTTCACGTGTCACAAACTTACAAATAAACAGTGCTAACAAAGCAAGATAAGAAAACTAATAAAACTCTCCTTGAGAATGTTCACAGGACTATTCTCGGAGGTGGGACCCCTGACCCCCAATGAAAGGAAAAGACACGTCCACGAGGTTCACCGAGAGCTCCCGACAAGAAGGATGCGAAACACCAAAAGCTTCCTCCAATCTACTTCACCAGGATGATGAAGACGGAGTCCTGTACCCGCATAACGACCCGCTGGTCATAAGGGCTTAGGTGAACGACCGCATGATGGAAGGAATCCTGGTCGACAGCGGAGCAGGTGCTAATGTCATTTCTGCCGAGGCGGTAAAGAAACTCGAGATACCAGAAAATAGGATCAAGCCCTATTCAGCTGTACTGGGTGGTTTCGTAGGAGGGATCTCGGCTAAGTCTACAGGATGCGTCAACTTCACCATTACCTTAGGGCAAGGGGATGGGAGGCGCACGGAAGAATTGACAGCCTTCATCCTTTCTGGGCTCTCTGGGTACAATATGTACCTCGGGCGACCAGGGATAAACGCCTTCAGAGCCATTTGTAGCACCCACCACCTGAAAATGATGTACCTAACCAGGTCGGAGAAACTCGTTACAGTGAGAGGAAGCCAGAAAGTCGCGCGGGTATGCGAGGTGCGGATCATGGAAAACCTACCAGGAAATGGTGAAGTCAAAACCGTGGGATCCGAGAAGGAATTCAAGGGAAAGCTTCCCCTCCCCGACGAGACAGTAGAGCGGTACGAGGCTCCCGCTGATCTCCCAAAAGAGGTACCTCTGCGAACTGACCCCAACAAATTCTTTAAAATTGGAAATGCCTTTGACAGCGAAGAGCAAATCCATCTAACGAGATTCCTGGAAAAAAGAAGGGCCACGTTCGCCTGGAGCACAGAGGAGATGCCCGGAATAGACCCAAACTTTATCCAGCATAATCTCAACGTGGACCCAGCGCACCCGACAATCCGCCAAAGAAGGAGGTGATCAGGGCAGAGAGGGACCAAGCCGTTTGAGAAGAAGTCCAAAAACTCTTGCAAGCAAGTTTTATCAGAGAGGTGTCATATCCCAAGTGTCTGGCAAACGAGGTTATGGTAAAGAAATCTAATGGGAAGTGGAGAATGTGTGTGGATTTCACCGACCTAAACAAGGCATGCCCCAAAGATTTTTACCCGTTACCATCAATAGATCGACTGGTCGTCTCATCGGCCCAAAGCTCCGTCTTAAGCTTCCTGGATGCATTCTCTGGGTATAACCAGATAAAGATGAATGAGAAGGACTCCAAGAAAACTTCTTTCGTTACCTCAGCAGGAAACTTCTGTTACAAAGTGATGCCATTCGGATTAAAGAATGCCGGCGCGACTTTCCAAAGGATGATCGATAAAGTATTCCGGGAGCAACTCTCGAGAAATGTGGAAGCTTATGTGGATGACATAGTCGTGAGAAGCCCGTCCAAAGAACAACACATGAAAGACTTGGAGGAGACATTCACCACACTCGACAAATTCCAGATCAAGCTAAATCCGGAGAAATGCGTATTCGGGGTCACCAAAGGAAAATTCCTTGGTTTCATCGTTGGACAACGAGGAATAGAAGTGGATCCGGAAAAGACCCAGGCAATTCTCGACCTCAGCTCTCCCAGAAGCATCAAAGATGTCCAAGCCCTCAACGGGAGACTCACGACCTTAAGCAGGTTCTGTTCAAAGTTACAGGAAAAAGCAATCCCGTTTTTTAACACGTTGAGAAAGAACAGCAAGTTCCAGTGGGGCAAGAATGCAAAGAAGCCTTTGAGATGATCAAAGAAATGCTTCGAGAGTTACCCAAGCTGGGAGTCCCAACGCCCGGTCAAGACCTCTACCTCTACCTGTCCGCATCGGCGTGGGCGGTGGCAGCGGTCCTAATCATGGAAGACAAAAAGAAGGAGATTCCCGTCTACTATACTGGAAAGATCCTAACCCCCGTAGAAAGGCGCTACACCAATATTGAAAAGGTCTTTCTTGCTCTAGTGGTGGCATCCCGGAAGCTACGACCGTACTTCCAGTCACACCGAATCCTTGTAAGGACCAACTGGCCGTTGAAGCAAATAACGAATAATCCAAACGCGTCAGGACGCATGGTAAGCTGGGCAGTCGAACTCACCCAATACGAAATCCACTTTCTACCGTGAACGACGATCAAAGCTCAGGCCCTAGCGGACTTTATAACGGAAACCAGCTTCGACCAAGAAAAAGGAAAGCCACCCACCCCCTTCATCATTCAGGTAGACGGCGCCCGGTGCAAGGCAGGAGCGGGAGCGGGGATTGTAGTCCAAACTCCCGACGGACGAGACATCAACTACGCCTTCCGGTTGGAGTTTGAAGTAACAAACAACAAGGCCGAATACCAAGCTCTCATTCAAGGCCTAGAGGTTGCCATTGCCCTAGGCGCAACAGACCTGGAATATACTCAGACTCCTTGCTGGTCACCCGGCAACATGACAACATATATGAGGTAAAGGAAGAGAAACTCTGGAAGTACTTACTCAGGGTTCAAGAGCTAAAAGCAAGCTTCTCAAGATGCGAGCTGAAGCACCTTCCCCGGACCAAAAACACCGAAGCTGACGCACTAGCGAAATTAGCAAGCATGGCCGAAAGAATACCAAGTAAGGTGTGGTTGGAAACCAAGACCAATCCAAGCGTAGACGAAGCACAGGTCCTGACGACTGAGCCCCTCATACCTGAGGAATCTTGGATGACCCCGATCGTGGAATACATCCTTGAAGGAAAATTGCCCCCGGAGGATAAAGAGGCTAGGACCGTGAAACAACGAGCGACATCATTCTTCTTCGAAGAGGGACGTCTCTACAAAAGATTGTTCGCAAGGCCCGCCCTCAGATGCGTCACGAATGAAGAAGGAAATGAGCTTATAAAGGAGGTACACGAAGGGGTCTGCGGAAACCACTAAGGGGAAAGAGCCACGGCCCACAAAATCATGAGGCTCGGTTACTACTGGCCGAGAATGCAAGACCACTACAAGGAGTACATTCGGAAATGCGCCAGATGCCAGGAGCATGGCAGCAGGATACATAACCCCCCGGCCATGCAAAAAGCCATACTATCCCCGGTACCGTTCGTAATGTGGGGGCTGGATATCATTGGTCCCTTCCCGGAAGCATCTCCCGGGAGGTTCAAGTTCGTGTACGTGGCCATCGACTACTTCACGAAATGGGTTGAGGCAATGCCTACCGTGTCCATCACAGCCAAGAGGTCACAAGAATTCGTATGGAAGCATATTGTGTGTAGATTCGGATTGCCAAGGACCATGATAACTGACAACGGGACACAGTTCAATTGCGACAGTTTCCAGGAGTTTTGTGAGCAGTGGAAGATAGAGGTAAGGTTCGCGTCGGTAGCACACTCCCAGGCCAACGGGCAGGTCGAGAACGCAAACGGGCAGATCATAAAAGCTCTGAAAAGAAAGTTAGGAGGCAAAAAGGGAGGTTGGGCCGAGCTACTACACCAAATCCTATGGTCCTATCGAACGACGGAAAAAGGACCAACCGGAGAAACACCCTTCAGATTAACTTATGGCTTGGAGGCAGTCGTCCCGGCTGAAATCATGATCCCGTCAGTCCGCTGGGAATCCTATGACGAGCAGCTCAACAATGAAGGAATAAAAGACTGCCTAGACCTGCTCGAGGAGAAGAGAGCTGTTGCGGCCGCCTGGATGGTGGAAGACAAAAGGAAGGTAGAGAAGTACTTCAATCGCAAGGTCAGGGAACGAAGCTTTGTCCCTGGCGAGCTAAATCCTAAGGGAAGTTAAGCAGCCCAAAAAACTCAACCCCAGTGGGAAGGTCCTTACATTATCCATCAAAAGGTTGGACAAGCTTCATATCACCTAAAGAATGTCGAGGGATACAAATTGCCCCATTCCTGGCACGCAGAATGCCTCAAGAAATTTTATGTATGAAAATCGATGTAATGCTTTGACAACATCAATAAAGGGAATTATTTTTGGAAAGATCTGCGCGTCAAAAGAAACACCCGGGCCATGCCCTACAGGATGTAATGCCCTGAAAAAGAAACACCCGGGCCATGCCCTACAGGATGTAATGCCCTAAAAAAGAAACACCCGGGCCATGCCCTACAGGATGCAATGCCCTGAGAATCTTGTCATGAGTCGTCGCACTCAAACGAGAACAAAAATGGAAAACCCATCTCCAAAAAACCCCGGGAGCTCTGGTCGCCTGTAATGGGTGGAATCATTAGGTGTGGGACGCCACACCGTACCCTGGTCGGATCCCCCTCGCAACTCTTTCTCCCTCTCACGAGAAAAAGAAAATAAAGGGGGAACGACCGCGAGTACCATCGCTTGGCTACCAAAAGCAAGGATAGGGAAAGGACAAACAGAAACTCCCGGCCACTGATTGTGACCGGGTGAGAACAGGAACGACCAGTCGTTGAAAACGACCAAGTCGCATCCTTAAGATAAAAACGGAACGACCGGTCGTTGAGTGCGACCGGTCACGCCCGTAAAGTAAAGACAACCGACTAAGATAAGGCAATTAAACGACCGGTCGAAGACAACGACCGGTCACGAAACAAAAATGGCATTAATTAGCGAGGTAACTGACAAATAATTCCATTAACTGTTGAAAGCGCATGCACATCAAAACAAAAAAGAGGAAAGAAAGCTAAAACTAATCTAAGTTTTCTCTGGCCTATCTAAGTCTCCTTTACAGTGTCGAGATTCACGGCAGTAGCCCCTTGTACACTCTCCGAAGACCTAGACCTCCCGGCAGAAGACCGGAGACCTACACCACCCTGATGTGCGGTGCTCCCGGGAGGAAGAAAAGACGTCTGGCCAGGAACAAGGCACGTCTCCCCAGGAAGACGCCCGGACTTCTCAAGCACCTCGTGAAAGGAAGTCTTTTGTGCAACCTCCTTAAAAGACAACTCCCGGTAAAGGCCGTCGTCCATGACCTCCCCCTTGCCCGTAAAATACTTCGAGACAATTTGGCGGCACGATTTAACCATCCTCCCGCATTGAGAGGTGAATGATTCCTTCAGGTGGGGAAGCTTCGTGCTCCGCTGCTCCAGGGTCTGAGCGTAAGCCCGGTACCGATCGCGGTTAGCGTTTGCGGCAATCAACTCTTCTTCGAGGTCGTCGATCCGCAGGTTCAATTTCTCTAGCCCCTCGACGGGATTCCCGGGCCTCGAGCCTAAGTAAAGAGAAAGAGAGAAGAAAAACTTTTATAAAAAAAAGGCGAGAAAAGCAACAAAGAATGATTGGGAAAGTGAAGAATCACCTCTTGTGGCTAGCTCGGAGTTTTCTAGCCGCAACTTAGCTGACTCCTCCTCCAGCATTCATATTTTATCTTCGGAGGAGAGCCGTTGCTCCGTGAAGGCCGCAAGCTCACCAGACAGCTTGTGGAGCTCGGCAAATAGCTTCCCCTTTTCGGAGGCCAGGACCTCGCCCGCCCGGGCCACCTCCGCCGTTCTCGCCTCGGAGGACGACAACTCCTCTTTTAGAAGAGCATTCGCCTCAGAGGCAGAATGAAGCTCTTGTGCAAGCTTAGCCCTATCCTCAGCAAGCAACGCTTTCTCCTGCGCTGAAATGGCCTTCTCGGCACGAAGACCCTCGACCTCTTGATAATGGGAAGCTCGGGCCTGCCCCACCAAGGACTCCAAGTCAGAAAAGGCATGCAACCGGGCATCAACAAACTCACTTCGTACCTTTTTTAGAGACGCGACTTCCGTCTCCAGCGACCGGATCTGACCCTTAAGGGAAAGGTTTTCCTCACGTAGCTTCTTCAACTGCTCCTCGTACTCGTCACTCTGCCTTGTGCACGCTCGGCGAGCATCGCCCAGCTCCTTCTTTATAGTCGCGGTCTGCTCATGCACCCGCCTGGAGATCTCCGCTTGAATGGTGTCAATGAAGATGCTGTTGGAAGACCGCTCTATCCTTAACTCCTCTTGAGCGTTGCAAGCCCGACTCTCCTCAAGGCGAAGCTTCGAATGGAGAGCCCGTGTGTGCACGTCCACACTTTGAGCAAAAGCCACCGTCTATACAAAGTAAAACGACAAACATAAGAAAATTAAGAGAGGCACGCAACACCAGCATTAAGGCGAATCACTCACTCGGTAGATCCCCTGCCACATAAGGTTGAGCGAGTCGTCTAGAGGGAAAGAGTGATGCATGATGGCGTCCGCTCCACCCTCCCCAATTCTTAACCTCTCCTTCACCGCGGTCACGGTCTTCATAGGAGCGAAGAGACCGTCAGGAGAGTCAGACCGGCGAATCGCCTCCTTCCACAGCTCGAAGTAAGAAGACGACTCCGTCACGGGCAATAAAGGAAGTGGCCGGCCGCGGTGGTAGAACCATCCATCCTTTTCAGATGGCCCACAGAAAGAATCACTGGTGGGCGGAGGAGGGGAGGACGACGTGGCGGTATCGGTATCCTCCTTCGCCTTGGAGCAAAGCTCCGGGTCTGCGGGCACCCCCTCAGCTGCGCCCAGCACAACGCCCGCTCCGTAGCCGCTTCCCCCAGGTAATGAAGCCCCGGGCCCAGAAGGGACAGTCTCCTCCAAAAGCTCCTGTTGTGGAGCGGTATCTGTAGCACCTGACTCATCGAGGTGCACTATGTCGGAGGCCTTCATCTTTTTAGCCATATGCTTCACCTTACCCTTCGAAGCAAGGGTCTTCTGGCGATGCTGAGTAAGGGACGGTTGACCGGGCGCCTCGCCCGTGCCAGATTGTCCTGCTCTCTCCTCGGCCCCGGCCTTCTCGGCCTCGGGAACTGCAAAGCAGAGAAACACACAAAGGTGGATAGCCTCAAAAAACAAAACCAGACATCAGCAGCAGGTAACAACCAAGATGAAGAAGGAGTAAAACAACGAAAGCCGGAACAGATAAAACACGAAGGACGAGACCGCACATGCACACTCTCTCTCATCCCATGGACTAAGATTGAGATCTGACCCAGGCGTAAGAGGGAGAAACACCCGACGGCTGGAACCTGGACTAGTGTACCAAGTACCTGGTTGATTAGCAGTGTCAGGCGACCGGGTCTCCGGTGTCTTGGGAGACCCCTCTTCTCTAACCCTTGCGGGTCTCTGTTTCTTTGCTGGATGATCAGCTTCTTCCCCAGACCTCTTCTGACCAGCAACAACCGCCCCTTCTTCGTGAAGAGCTGTCTTCTCCACAACGTCCAGGGTGGCATAGTAGTCCACCTTCCCTTCCCCCGTCTTGAAGGACACCAGCTGCCAACTATGGAAGGGACCCACCTTTGCCCCAAGTTGAGGAAAATCTGCGACAAGAAGGGAAGCACGAGTAACAAGGAGCCAAGGCAGAACAAAAGCAAAAAAAAAGGCAGACGGGAGAGGGGCGAAAGCTCTTACCCTCAGAGTGCGCAAGCGAGGCCAGACGCACGCCGGTGAAAAAGTCCTCCACGCTTGGATGAAGGTCGCTCACCGCCCTCAGAACCCGGACATGGGGAGCTCCGATTTGGATGACGTGGGGCAGTATAGGGAGCCCTTGATAATCAAAGGACAGTAGGCAACCCCAAGGTACCGCCCGGGAGGCGGGACGATGACAAACCACCGCGCATTCCAACACTGAGCAAGCTTCTTGTACTCGAAGAGCGAATACCCAGACCGGCCGGATATGGTCAAGTTGCCAGAATCGACCCTGCTGGTGAAGAACTGGACAAACTCTGTAGCAGAAAGCGCAACTTTCTCCTCGGCGCAGAGAGCAACATAGGCATGGAGTTGACATATAGCCTTCGGGTGAAGCTGGGCAAGCGTGCAGCAACGGCGAATCAAAAACCCCATTACAAACGGGTGGGGAGGAACCGCCATTCCACGCAGAAAGAAATTGGAGTACACGACGTACCCGCGACCGAAATCATCGAGAGGATGCGAATCGCGGAAGGAAGGAAAATCTGAGTCCCAATGGGAACCTCCACCTTCGCAAGAAGGGAATCGAGAGCTTTAACATCCAAAATGATAGGTAATGGCTCCCAATTCTTGGAGTAGGCAGACTTAGGCTTCAAGAAGGATGAGCGGAATTTCCCCCAGATTCGGAACCCACGATGGCATTTAAAGCAGAAGTGCGAGACGATTTAGAGCTGGAAGACGCCATTGGAGCAGGGAAGTACGGGAGCAAGGTAATCAGGGACAACGAAGCAGAGCGAAGAGAGAGAATGCAGAAATAGCAAAGCGAAAGAGAAAGCACGAAAACCTGTGAAGCGCAAAATTGGAAGAAAGAGAAAGCGTTGCCCTCCCAAAACCTTTTAAAAGCGGTAAAATAATTTCGCAAATATTTAAAATACAAAAACAAACAAAAAAGCGCTTTTTGCAGGAAAAATACAGAGACTCTGCGCATTCTGTAGTGACGGCTGGCGTGCGTGAGATGATAAAAATTCCGCAACGGTCACTCCGCACAGGCACAGACGCGAGTGTGGCACAAGCGTGGCACGCGCATCGCACGGACCGTAAGAAGTCCCACCCTTTTGTTCGAAAGAAAAAGGTGGAACTTGTGGGACTGGGAGATAGAGAACAAGAAGGCAAGGCCCAACGCAAAAGCAAAATTTTATCATTCTCCAAGCCGGACCGGAAGAGTCAAGTTCTAAGTTCTACTTTCTTCGCTAAGACGCCAAAAGTAGAACTTGTGGGACTGATGAAGAGGGGAAAATATACCCAGAAGCCCCAAAGAAAGAGCAATAGCCCAGTAGAGCAAAGGAGAAAGGAAGAGGAAGGCCAAGGCAACGACCGGGCGTCCCTGTCTAGGTACAGAAGACCCCAAACAGACCACAAGCAGTGACCGGTCGCTTTCGACCGGTCGCCAAGAGCCCTAGAACATAGCGTAGAAAGTGACCGGTCGCCCGTGACCGGTCACCAAAAGCGTCGCTACAACGGTCGTTTATGACCGGTCACCAGGAATGCCAGATGTAGTGTAAGAAGCGACCGGTCACCTGTGACCGGTCACCAAATACGCTAAATATAGCACGAATAACGACCGGTCATCTATGACCGGTCGATAGGAGAACAAAGCAAGTACAGGTAGCGATCGAAAGTAACGAAATTAGGGTAAGATATTTATTAGATATTTTATAGGCCTATCAAGATATTTATGTGCCAGGCTGGCATAATGTGATAGGCCAGAAGGCCTGTGAGAAACACTATAAATAGGGGTTCACCCCCTCAATAAAAGGCACGCGATCAATACTTGAGAATTTCCACTGTTGCATTGTTATTGCGAATCCCTCTCTCTCTCCCTCTTGTGCTCCCCTTATTCGGTAACAAGGTAACTCGATTGAACGTGAAGAGCTTGATGATAGATTAGGATTCCGACTAGTGAACTGCTCGAGAAGATTGTTTGGGAACTTAGGGATCTGTACCATTTCAAAGAGATTGTGTATACTCGTTAGTGTTGAGAGAATTTATAATTCAATCAAGCATAAGGAGAGAGCTTAGTTTGATTTACAAGTGTATTAAGTCGTGAAAGTCTTTTGGACGTGTCTTATGTATACTTCAGTATACGTGATTGTGTAACACTATGTTATACTTGATCTGAATAATATTAAATCCTATCGCTTCTTTCTGTCTGTGTTCTTAGTGAGTCATATACTTACACCAATTGTTCTTTACGGGTCATATAATTACTAAGAACTTCAATAGGAGAGGAAGGTTCCCCTTTTTGATCGAAGAGAAATCTACTGGGGAGATCGAAGATGAACTCCTACAATGTTAACCACCAAAACTCACAAAGTTTAACTATTCCAGTCGGTGCGAACAAATGAAGGACCAACTGATCTCGATTGATCTAGACCTTTGGAATGTCATAACAAAAGGAGATCTTAAGCCTGAGGTCATAGAAGGAGGAGTTTCAATAGAAAATCCCAAGGCGAGTTCCGATGACAATGCCAAAAAAATTAGTTGGTAAAAATAGACAAACTTGCAGGGTTATTAAATCGTCTTTGTCAGATTCTGACCAGCAGAAAGTACTTGGGTTGCACACTGCAAAAGAGGTATGAGATTTTCTTAAGACCGCATATGCTAGTACAAACTCTATTTGTAACACCCCCATCTATTAATCCTAATCCTCACCGTAATTACCATCGAATCACAACATTAATTAAAGACATTACAATAGCAATAGAACGACTAACTATCTAGGCGGGTGTCACAACTATCCATCCAACTACTTAACCACCCATCCGCAGTGATAACGAGATTAATGTAACTCAAAACGCTCATCAACTGTGTCGCAAAACCATTCATCTCATAAATTAATCCTCATAAATCCAAGAACTAGTGAGCAACTATTAGTATTCGAATATACATCAATCACCACTTGACATATTTAGTACACCGCCTTAGTTTGGAAATCCTCCTACGCATAATGTCTAATAAAAGTTAAATCCATACCCAATCCCGCACTCCGGCGTCATTCGTTGCATACCTGCAAAATGTGGTTGCCAAAAAGGCTCAGCACGAGGCTGAATATGTTGAACTATATGATCCTAGGCCCCATTAGGCCACATGAGTTGATTAGCCGTCTTAACATGCTATTCAATTTTCATGTTGTTCCGGTTTACAAGTATATAAAGCTGTAAATATAGAAAGTAAACATCTAGCAGTGCATGCTTAACATTAACATAACCATCCAGTCAAGTACACCATATACAAAGTGATCATTCATTCAATCCTTAAAAGGAGTATAACAACCACCTCGAAAGTCGTACTCTCATGTTCATTACCATCACTTGAAGCCCCGCTTCCACCATCACTCGTATTATCTTATGCGTGTCATGTTAAAGGACAATTCCCCATTAATACTCACCATGTTTAATTAAATTTTTGGACAGTGGTCCTTAGTGCCAATAATCAAAGATCATTGGACTTCCTGAGTCTCGTGAGAGACGTCCATATGGTCGTAGTCGTGTGCAAGACAGCAGCACCCTTTGCCAACCGATCTAAGGCGATTAATTGGATTCCTCAACGAAAGGTTCCACACTTGGATCCTCTCTGGTGATCACACTGCGCAACCTGCTGGAACGGATGCAGACCAGGATTTCCCATACATATACCGCGCCACCATACCATCCACCATCTCTCCATAGTTAAGTGTTTTAACCAACTCATTTGTTTTAGGTTTTGAGGTCTTATGAAGAATTCATTTTATTTGATGCCTTGGTAGGTCTTACTCATACCTAGAAGTCATCTAGGTCATATTCATGTTCAATGCCAATGCTCTAAGATCGGTAACACCGAATCTTTTTCCTAAGTTTTAAATCTTAGGTAGATTGAAGTAATTTTTGACCGAGTCGTACTTCTTTATGTTAACCAACCTCCCTCGTAGCTTACTCTCGATATACAAATCGAGTAGTCCAAAGTACGTCGCGCACAATATAAAAACGCTTGCTTATCGAGCACACAATATCATATAATCACATGCAATAATTCACACATATCATCTTGAGCAATTAGCACACAAATGTTTGAACCCAAAGAATTTATCAGGGGTTCAGACCATAGAATCCAACATACCGTACACCGTTGTTTCCCGCGTGATAACACCCGCGTAGACTCTAGCGCTCACCGTGCTCGCGCCTAGCCACTCGTACCTCTGGTATACACGTCGTTCTAATATCAGTATGTATATATATATATCTTGTACCTACTTAATCAACGTAGACCAAATCATACTTCCATCCTGTGGCTAAACCTTAATTTATCTCTTGTTCAACTTGATAGTCGTTAACCTTAGGGATTTAAATTCCAGCTACTCGTTATAGTTTACAAGTGCATAATGGTTGCTATGATAGTAATACTTACCACATGGAAGTTTCGTCTACGATTTGTTTAGGTAATTGTCGAGTTACATGCATATGGGAATAACGTTACGTGCGTGCATGCATAACATTTAAATATTTCATTATACGAACCAATCCACGTAGTTATATTTATGTAGGTGTTTGGGGTTATCTATATATATATATAAACATACGTATATATTATAGTTGTAGCTATACGTCATTTTTTACGCACTTTTTACGTGCATGTAAAATATTACACCACTGTATACGTTTACCATACGGTTGTCATTACATTTACGTCTCCACTTGTAATAGCATAATCTCGTATGTGACTCGTTATTCATGTTACAAGTTCACATGATATAATTTTATAGAGTCCCTCATATAATAGAATTTCATACTTAATATAATGTCATATCATATCACCCAAAACTTTATGATATTTTCTATCCAAA
>CM041782.1:184070307-184133081 GCA_023374045.1 Limonium bicolor
AGTTGGAATCCTAATCTATCATCAAGCTCTTCAAGTTCTATCGAGTTACCTTGTTACCGAATAAGGGGGGTACAAAGGGGGGGGGGGAGAGAGAGAGATTCGCAATAACAATGCAACAGTGGAAATTCTCAGGTATTGTTCGCGTGTCCTTTTATTGAGGGGTGAACCCCTATTTATAGTGTTTCTCACAGGCCTTCTGGCCTATCACATTGTGCCTTCTGGCCTATCACATTATGCCAGCCTGGCACATAAATATCTTGATAGGCCTACAAAATATCTAATAAATATCTTACCCTAATTCCCCTACTTTCGATCGCTACCCACACTTGCTTTGTTCTCCTATCGACCGGTCACAAACGACCGGTCGGTATTCGTGCTGTTTTTGACGCATTCAGTGACCGGTCACAAGCGACTGGTCGCTCTTTACACTACATCTCGTATTCCTGGCGACCGGTCATAAACGACCGGTCGTAGCGATGCCTTTGGCGACCGGTCACATGTGACCGGTCACTTTCTACGCTATGTTCTAGGACTCTTGGCGACCGGTCGAAAGCGACCGGCTACTGCTTGTGGCCTGTTTGGGCCTAAACAGGGACGCCCGGTCATTGCCCTGGCCTTCCTCTTCAATTCTCTTTTGCTCTACTAGGATATTGCTCTTTCTTTGGGGCTTATGGGCATATTTTCCCCTCTTCATCAGTCCCACAAGTTCTACTTTTGGCGTTTTGCAAAGAAAGTAGAACTTAGAACTTGACTTTTCCGGTCCGGTTTGGAGGATGAAAATTTTTTTCTTTTGCGTTGGGCCTTGCCTTCTTGTTCCCTATCTCCCAGTCCCACAAGTTCCACCTTTTTCTCTTGGACAAAAGGATGGGACTTCTTATGGTCCGTGCGATGCGCGTTCCATACTCGTACCACACTCGCGTCTGTGCCTGTACGGAGTGACCGTTGCAGAATTTTTATCGTCTCACGCACGCCAGCCGTCACTGCAGAATGTGCAGAGTCTCTGCACTTTTCCTGCAAAAAGTGCTTTTTTGTTTGTTTTTATATTTTAAATATTTCCAAAATTATTTTACCACTTTTAAAAGGTTTTGGAAGGGCAACGTTTTCTCTTTCCTCCAACTTTCGCACTTCACAAGTTTTCGAGCTCTCTTTTGCTTTGCTATTTCTACATTCTCTCTCTTCACTCTGCTTCGTCTTCCCTGTTTACCTCACTTTCCGTACTTCCCTGCTCCAATGGTGTCTTCCAGCTCTAAATCGTCTCGCACCTCTACTTTAAACGCCATTGTAGGTTCTAAATCGGGGGGGAAATTCCGCCCGACCTTCCTGAAACCTAAGTCTGCTTATTCCAAAAATTGGGAGCCGTTACCTAGCATTTTGGATGTTAAAGCTCTTGATTTCCTTCTTGCGAAGGTGGAGGTTCCGATTGGGACTCAGATTTTCCTTCCTTCTGTCGATTCGCATCCCCTCGACGATTTCGGTCGTGGCTACGTCGTGTATTCCGACTTTTTTCTTCGTGGAATGGCAGTTCCTCCCCACCCATTCGTAATGGGGTTTTTGATTCATCGTTGTTGTACGCTTGCTCAGCTTCATCTGAATGCTATATGTCAACTTCATGCCTATATTGCTCTCTGCGCCGAGGAGAAGGTTGTGCTTTCTGCTACAGAGTTTGTCCAGTTCTTCACTAGCAGGGTCGATTCTGGCAACCTGACCATATCCTGCCGGTCTGGGTATTCGCTTTTCGAGTACAAGAAGTTTGCCCAACGCTAGAATGTGCGGTGGTTTGTCATCGTCCAGCCTACCGGGTGGTACCTCGGGGTTCCCTACTATCCTTCGATTATCAAGGGCTCCTTACACTGCCCTACGTCGCCCAAATCGGAGCTCCGTATGTCCAAGGTCCTGAAGGCGGTGAATGATCTTCATCCGAGCGTGGAGGACTTTTTCACCGGCCTGCGCCTGGCCTCGCTTGCGTATTCTGAGGGTAAGAGCTTTCTCCCCCCCTTTCCTGCTCTCTTTTTCACTTTTTCTTTGCCTCGGCTCCTATTTATCTACCTCCCTCTTGTCGCAGATTTCCCTCAGCTTGGGGCAAAGGCGGGCCCCTTCCATAGTTGGCAGTGGTGTCCTTCAAGACAGGGGAAGGGAAGGTGGATTACTATGCCACCCTGGACGTTGTGGAGAAGTTGGCTCTTCGCGAAGAAGAGGTGGTTGTTGCTGGCCGGAAGAGGTCTGGGGATGAAGTTGAGCACCCAGCGAAGAAGCAGAGGCCAACGCGGGTTAGAGAAGAGGGGTCCCCCAGGACACCAGAGACCCGGTCGCCTGACACTTCTAATCAACCAGGTACTTGGTACACTAGTCCAGGTTCCGGCCGCCAGGTGTTTCTTCCTCCTACGCCTGGGTCAGACCTTAATCTTAGTCCATGGGACGAGAGAGAGTGTGCATGTGCGGTCTCGTCCTTCGTGTTTTATCTGTTCCGGCTTTTGTTATTTTACTTATTCTTCGCCTTAGCTGCTACCTGCTACTGTTGTCTGGTTCTGTTTTTTGAGTTTACTTACTTTTGTATATTTCTATGCCTTGCAGTTTCTGAGGCCAAGAAGGCCGGGGCCGAGGAGAGAGCAGGACAATCTGGCGCGGGCGAGGCGCCCGGTCAACCGTCCTCAACTCATCATCGCCAGAAGGCCCTTTCTTTGAAGGGTAAGGTGAAGCATATGGCCAAAAAGATGAAGGCCTCTGACATAGTGAACCTCGATGAGTCGGGCGGTTCAGATACCGCTCCACAACAGGAGCTTTTGGAGGAGACTGCCCCTTCTTGGCCCAGGGTTTCATTACCTGGGGGAAGCGGCTGCGGAGCGGGCATTGCGTCGGGCGCAGCAGAGGGGGTGCCCGCAGACCCAGAGCTTTGTTCGGAGGCGAAAGAGGATACCGGTGCCGGCACGTCGTCCTCACCTCCTCCGCCCGTCAGTGATTCCTTCTGTGGGCCGTCTGCGAAGGATGGCTGGTTCTACCACCGCGGCCGTCCTCTTCCTGTATTGCCCGTGACGAAGTCATCCTCCTACTTCGAGCTATGGAAAGAGGCAATCCGAATATCCAACTCTCCTGATAGTCTCTTTGCCCCTATGAAGACTGTGACCGCGGCCAAGGAGAGGTTGAGGATTGGGGAAGGCGGAGCGGACGCCATCATGCGTCACTCCTTCCCTCTTGACGCCTCGCTCAACCTCATGTGGCAGGGGATCTATCAGGTGAGTGGCTTGCCTTGATTTTAGTTTTGGTGTTTCCAGTTCCTTTAAATCTTCTTATGCTCGTTGTTGTATTTTGTATAGACGGTAGCCTTTGCGCAAAGTGTGGATGTGCACGCACAGTCTCTCCGCTCGAAGCTCCACCTCGAGGAATGTCGGGCCCGTAACGCTCAGGAGGAGTTAAGGATAGAGCGGTCTTCCAACAGCATTTTTGTTGACACCGTTCAAGAGGAGATCTCCAGGCGGGTGCATGAGCAGACCGCGACTATAAAGAAGGAGCTGGGCGATGCTCGCCGGGCGTGCACAAGGCAGAGCGACAAGTATGAGGAGCAGTTTAAGAGGCTGCGTGAGGATAACCTTTCCCTCAAGGGTCAGGTCCGGTCGCTGGAGACAGAAGCCGCGTCTTTTAAAAAGGTACGAAGTGAGTTTGCTGACGCCCGGTCGTATGCCTTTTCTGACTTGGAGTCCTTGGTGGGGCAGGCCCGAGCTTCCCACGATCAAGAGGTCGAGGGTCTCCGTGCCGAGAAGGCCATTTTAACGCAGGAGAAGGCGTTGCTTGCTGAGGATAAGGCTAAGCTTTCCCAAGAGCTTGACTCTGCCTCTGAGGCGAATGCTCTCCTAAAAAGGGAGCTGTCGTCCTCCGAGGTGAAAACGGCGGAGGTGGCCCGGGCGGGCGAGGTCTTGTCCTCCGAAAAGGAGAAGCTATCTACCGAGCTCCACAAGCTGTCTGGTGAGCTTGCGGCCTCCGTGGAGCAACGGCTCTCCTCCGAAGAGAAAGTAAGAAAGCTGGAGGAGGAGTCTGCTAGGCTGTGGCTAGAAAACTCCGAGCTGGCCACGAGAGATGATTCTTCACTTTCCCAATCATCCTTTGTTGCTTTTCTCGCCTTTTTATTAAAAGTTTTTCTCCTCTCTTTTTCTTTACTTAGGCTCGAGACCTGGGAATCCCGTCGAGGGGCTAGAGAAATTGAACCTGCGGATTGATGACCTCTAAGAAGAGTTGATTTCCGCAAACGCTAACCGCGATCGGTACCGGGCTTATGCTCATACCCTGGAGCAACAGGTGACCGGTGTCGAGGCTTATTCTCGGAAGGTGTGAGAGGATCTGCAGCAGCAGAGCATGAAGCTTGCCCACCTGAAGGAATCCTTCACCTCTCAATGCGGGAGGATGGTTAAATCATGCCGCCAAATTGTCTCGAGGTTTTTTACGGGCAAGGGGGAGGTTATGGACGACGGCCTTTACCGGGAGTTGTCTTTTAAGGAGGTTGCACAGAAGACCTCCTTTCACGAGGTGCTTAAGAAGTTCGAGCGCCTTTCCGGGGAGACGTGCTTTGTTCCTGGCCAGGCGTCTTTTCTTCCTCCCGGGAGCACCGCGCATCAGGGTGGTGTAGGCCTCCGGTCCTCTGCCGGGAGGTCTGGGTCTTCGGAGAGTGTACAAGGGGCTGCTGCCGCGAATCTCGACACTGTAAAGGAGACTTAGATAGGCTCGAGAAAACTTAGATTAGTCTTAGTTCTCTTTCCCCTGTTTTTTGTTTTGATGTGTATATGCTTTCAACAGTTAATGGAATTATTTGTTAGTTGCTTCGCTAATTAATGCCATTTTTTTGTTTCGTGACCGGTCGTTCTCTTAGACCGGTCGCTTTCGTTTTGCGCGTGCTACCGATTGCCTTCCCTTAGTTGATTTATTTTGCGGGCGCGACCGGTCGCGCTCAATCGACCGGTCGTTCCGTTTTTATCTTAAGGATGCGACTTGGTCGTTTTTGACGACTGGTCGTTCCTGCTCTCGCCCGGTCGCAATCAGTGACCGGGCGTTTCTATTTGTCCTTTCCCTATCCTTGCTTTCGGTAGCCAAGCGATGGTACTCGCGGTCGTTCCCCTATTCTTTTCTTTTTCTCGCGAGATGGAGAAAGAGTTGCAAAGGGGATTCAACCAGGGTACGGTGTGGCGTCCCACACCTAATGATTCACCCATTACAGGCGACCAGAGCTCCTGGGGTTTTCAGAGATGGGTTTTCCATTTTTGTTCTTGTTTGAGTGCGACAACTCATGGCAAGATTTTCAGGGCATTGCATCCTATTGGGCATGGCCCGGGTGTTTCTTTTCCAGGGCATTACATCCTGTAGGTCATGGCCCAGGTGTTTCTTTTTCAGGGCATTACATCCTGTTGGGCATGGCCCGGGTGTTTCTTTTAGCGTGCAGATCTTTCCAAAAATAATTCCCTTTATTCATGTTGTCAACGCATTACATCGATTTTTATACATAAAATTTCGTGAGGCATTCTATGTGCCAGGAATGGGGCAATTCGTATCCCTCGACATTCTTTAGGTGGTATGAAGCTCGTCCAACCTTTTGATGGATGATGTAAGGACCTTCCCACTGGGGTCGAGTTTTGTGGGCTGCTTAACCTCCCTTAGGACAAGCTCGCCAGGAACAAAGCTTCGTTCCTTGACTTTGCGATTGAAGTACTTCTCTACCTTCCTTTTGTCTTCCACCATCCGAGCGGCCGCAACGGCTCTCTTTTCTTCGATCAGGTCTAGGCAGCCTTTTATCCCTTCATTGTTGAGCTGCTCGTCATAGGATTCGCAACGGACTGACGGGATCATGATTTCAGCCGGGACGACTGCCTCCAAACCATAAGTTAATCTGAAGGGTGTTTCTCCGGTTGGTCCCTTTTCCGTCGTTCGGTAGGACCATAGGATTTGGTGTAGTAGTTCGGCCCAACCTCCCTTCTTGCCTCCTAACTTTCTCTTTAAAGCTTTTATGATCTGCCCGTTTGCGTTCTCGACCTGTCCGTTGGCCTGGGGGTGCGCCACCGATGTGAATCTTACCTCGATTTTCCACTGTTCACAAAACTCCCGGAAACTGTCACAATTGAACTGTGTCCCATTGTTGGTTATTATGGTCCTTGGCAATCCGAATCTACACACGATGTGCTTCCATACGAATTCTTGCGATCTCTTGGCTGTGATGGACACGGTAGGCATTGCCTCGACCCATTTCGTGAAGTAGTCGATGGCCACGTACACGAACTTGAACCTCCCGGGGGATGCTTCCGGGAAGGGACCAATGATATCCAGTCCCCATATTGCGAACGGTACCGGGGACAGTATGGCTTTTTGCATGGCCGGGGGGTTGTGGATCCTGCTGCCGTGTTCCTGGCATCTAATGCACTTCCAAATGTATTATTTGCAGTGGTCTTGCATTCTCGGCCAGTAGTAACCGAGTCTCATGATTTTGTGGGCCGTGGCTCTTTCCCCTTGGTGGTTTCCGCAGATTCCTTCGTGTACCTCCTTTATAAGTTCATTTCCCTCTTCGCTCGTGACGCATTTGAGGGTGGGCCTCACGAAGGATCTTTTGTAGAGGCGTCCCTCCTCGAAGAAGAATGATGCCGCTCGTCGTTTCACGGTCCTGGCCTCTTTATCCTCCGGGGGCAATTTTCCTTCAAGGATGTATTCCGCGATCGGGGTCATCCAAGATTCCTCAGGTACGAGGGGTTCAGTCGTCAGGACCTGGGCTTCATCTACGCTTGGATTGGTCTTGGTTTCCAACCACACCTTACTTGGTATTCTTTCGGCCATGCTTGCTAATTTCTCTAGCGCGTCCGCTTCGGTGTTTTTTGCCTAGGGAAGGTGCTTCAGCTCGCATCTCGAGAAGCTTGTTTTTAGTTCTTGAACCCTGAGTAAGTACTTCCAGAGTTTTTCTTCCTTTGCTTCATATACGTTGTCATGCTGTCGGGTAACCAGTAAAGAGTTTGAGTATATCTCCAGGTCTGTTGCGCCTAGGGCAATGGCAACTTCTAGGCCTTGAATGAGAGCTTCGTATTCGGCCTCGTTGTTGGTTACTTCGAACTCCAACCGGAAGGCGTAGTTGATGTCTCGACCATTGGGAGTTTGGACTACAATCCCTACTCCCGCCCTTGTCTTGCACCGAGCGCCGTCTACCTGAATGATGAAGGGGGTGGGTGGCTTTCCTTCATCTTGGTCAAAGCTGGTTTCCGTTATAAAGTCCGCTAGGGCCTGAGCTTTGATCGCCGTTCGCGGTAGAAAGTGGATTTCATATTGGGTGAGTTCGACTGCCCAGCTTACCATGCGTCCTGACGCATTTGGATTATTCGTTATTTGCTTCAATGGCCAGTTAGTCCTTACAAGGATTCGGTGTGATTGGAAGTACGGTCGTAGCTTCCGGGATGCCACCACTTGAGCCAGAAAGACTTTTTCAATATTGGTGTAGCATCTTTCTACGGGAGTCAGGATCTTTCCTGTGTAGTAGACGGGAATCTCCTTCTTTTCGTCTTCCATGATTAGGACTGCTGCCACCGCCCATGCCGATGCGGACAGGTAGAGGTAGAGGTCTTGACCGGGAGTTGGGACTCCCAGCTTGGGCAACTCTCGAAACATTTCTTTGATCTTCTCGAAGGCTTCTTTGCATTCTTGCCCCCACTGGAACTTGCTGTTCTTTCTCAACGTGTTGAAAAACGGGATTGCCTTTTCCTGTAACTTTGAACAGAACCTGCTTAGGGCCGTGAGTCTCCCATTGAGGGCTTGGACGTCTTTGATGCTTCTAGGAGAGCTGAGGTCGAGAATCGCCTGGGTCTTTTCCGGATCCACCTCTATTCCCCGCTGCCCAACGATGAAACCAAGGAATTTTCCTTTGGTGACCCCGAATACACATTTCTCCGGGTTTAGCTTGATTTGGAATTTGTCGAGTGTGGTGAATGTCTCTTCCAAGTCTTTCATGTGTTGTTCTTTGGACGGGCTTCTCACGACTATGTCATCCACATAAGCTTCCACATTTCTCGAGAGTTGCTCCCGGAATACTTTGTCGATCATCCTTTGGAAAGTCGCTCCGGCGTTCTTTAATCCGAATGGCATCACTTTGTAGCAGAAGATTCCTGCTGAGGTGACGAAAGAAGTTTTTTCAGAGTCCTTCTCATTCATCTTTATCTGGTTATACCCGGAGAATGCATCCAGGAAGCTCAAGACGGAGCTTTGGGCCGATGAGACGACCAGTCGGTCTATCGATGGCAACGGGTAAAAATCTTTGGGGCATGCCTTGTTTAGGTCGGTGAAATCCACACACATTCTCCATTTCCCATTAGATTTCTTTACCATAACTACGTTCGCCAGCCACTTGGGGTATGACACCTCTCTGATAAAACCTGCTTGTAGGAGTTTTTGGACTTCTTCTCGAGCAGCCCGGTCCCTCTCTGCCCCGATCACCCTTCTTCTTTGGCGGATTGCCGGGTGCGCTGGGTCTACGTTGAGATTATGTTGGATAACGTTTGGGTCTATTCCGGGCATCTCCTCTGTGCTCCAGGCGAATGTGGCCCTTCTTTTTTCCAGGAATCTTGTTAGATGGACTTTCTCTTCGCTGTCAAAGGCATTTCCAATTTTAAAGAATTTGTTGGGGTCAGTTCGTAGAGGTACCTCTTTTGGGAGATCGGCGGGAGCCTCGTACCGCTCCGCTGTTTCGTCGGGGAGGGGGAGCTTTCCCTTGAATTCCTTCTCGGATCCCACGGTTTTGACAGTCTCGTTTCCTGGTAGGTTCTCCATGATCCGTACCTCGCATACCCGCGTGACTTTCTGGCTTCCTCTTACCGTAACGAGTTTCTCCGACCTGGTCAGGTACTTCATTTTCAGGTGGTGGGTGCTACAAATGGCTCTGAAGGCGTTTATTCCTGGTCGCCCGAGGTACATATTGTACCCAGAGAGCCCGGGAAGGATGAAGGCTATCAATTCTTCCGTGCGTCTCTCATCCCCTTGTCCTAGGGTGATGGTGAAGTCGACGCTCCATGTAGACTTGGCCGAGATCCCTCCTACGAAACCGCCCAGTACAACTGAATAGGGTTTGATCCTATCTTCCGGTATCTCGAGTTTCTTTACCGCCTAGGCAGAAATGACATTAGCACCTGCTCCGCTGTCGACCAGGATTCCTTCCATCATGCGGTCGTTCACCTGAGCCCTTATGACTAGTGGGTCGTTATGCAGGTACAGGACTCCGTCTTCCTCATCCTCAGTGAATTAGATTGGAGGAAGTTTTTGGTGTTTCACATCTTTCTTGTCCGGGAGTTCTCGGTGAACCTCGTGGACGTGTCTTTTCCTTTCATTGGGGGTCAAGGGCCCCACTTCTGAGAATAGTCCTGTGAGCATTCTCAAGGAGAGTTTTATTAGTTTCTTTATCTTGTTTTGTTAGCATTGTTTATTTGTAAGTTTCGAGATACGTGAAACTTTATTGGGATGCAAGCATTTATATAAAAAAGCTTTAATAAAGTAGTAATGGGCTACAACCTCCTACGGGGTACAGAGGTGATTCTTTCTTTCTAAAGGGGGACTTCGCCCCCTTCCCTAGAGAATTACCCTATGCAATCTACAGACCTGTGATTACCCCGAAGGACTTGCTATGATCCAACTCTGGGTGGACTTCTTCTTCTGGCTTAGGCCGGGAGGACTGGCTACCATAGTGCTGCCTATGCTGGGCTCCCCTTCATTTCTTCTTGTTCTCCTCAATCAACCTTAGTTCCTTGGCAAGGTTCACACAATTGATTTTCCTGTGGCTGCGGTGTCCATGATACTCATAGAAGGCCACCGGCACCTCTCCCGGGTTGGGCTTTCTCGGTGGGGGCAAGAGTCCCTCCCTTACGGCAGCAGCATACTTCCCAGAGTCTATTTGTACTGTTGGGAAGGCTCTAGAGCTCGAGGCCTGCTGTCCCTGGGGGGCCGGGGTTTTGGAATAAGGCTTGTATCGGCTTCCCCCATGGTGCGATCCTCCTGTTGTAACCACCCCTCCTGTCTGGCTTCCCTTCTTCTCACCCGCGGCGGGGGCTCTAAAGCTATTGAGGAGCTTTTTGGCCTTATTCTTCGCAACTTCTGATTTGAGGAAGTCGTGGATCTTCTCGGCTAACTCACCATGCGATTTTGGCGCCTTGGTGGCTATTTTTCCAGCGAGGCGGGGGTGGGCCAAGACATTACCAAAGGCTTTGATCAGTATCTT
Source organism: Limonium bicolor (assembly GCA_023374045.1). NCBI lineage: Eukaryota > Viridiplantae > Streptophyta > Magnoliopsida > Caryophyllales > Plumbaginaceae > Limonium > Limonium bicolor. The sequence continues at coordinate 184,080,521 of CM041782.1, forward strand.
TTCATCGATGTCATCGATTTCAGCAACCTGTTTGTGGAACCGCTCGTTGTACTCTTTCACAGTCTCCCTCTTCGCCTGTTTCACATCCATGAGCTCTATTGTTGCCCTTTTTACCTTTTTACTAGCTGCAAAGTATTGCTGGAATTCCTCGGTTAGTTGCTTTAAACTGGAGATCGATTGGGGCGGTCTAGATGAGATCCAGCTCAAGGCTCTCTTGGAGAGTGTTCCGGGGAATAAGTTGCACAAGGCGAGAGAGCTAATCCCCTGGGTGTTCATGGCGAACATGAACTTCTTAATGTGCTGAGCAGGATCCCCAGTACCGTCGTACTTCTCCACTGCATGGGCAACGAAGTGGGGCGGGAGTTTAGCTCTACGGATCTTTTCGGAGAAGGGGTATAGGCTCATGTCGATGGCATCATCTTCTTCCTCCTCGATGGTGATTAAGGCCTCCCCTCGGGTACCTCTTTTCCCGTCATTGCTTCCTGCCACATCTCGACCTTTCAGGAGATCTATCGCCTCCGACATTTCCTCCCACTTTCGCTGGAACTCCTCGTCTCTCTGCATCAATTCCTGTTGCAGGAGCTCATTTCCTTCCACGATCTTTTGGTCGATGGATCTGGTGAGGCTTGTCAGCATGTTCTCCAAATCTTTTTTGGAAATGGAGTCGTGGGTTGCCTCGGGTCCGGCACTTCCGTCACTGGTTTGCAGATTCTTCCTTGTTCTGGGTGCCATCTTCGTACCTAACCTGCAAAAACACAGTTTCATTCTTAGATGTGTCGACTTTGTATGTTCTCCAAAGTTATTATTCTCGTCGGTGGACTCGTGGTTGCTAGATATGAGCTGTTCGTTTCCCACAGATGGCGCCAAATGAAATGGTACAAATCCCAAGGTTCTCAAACAATCTTCTCGCGTCTTTCTACTAGTTGGAATCCTAATCTATCATCAAGCTCTTCAAGTTCTATCTAGTTACCTTGTTACCGAATAAGGGGGTACAAAGGGGGAGAGAGAGAGATTCGCAATAACGATGCAACAGTGGAAATTCTCAGGTATTGGTCGCGTGTCCTTTTATTGAGGGGGTGAACCCCTATTTATAGTGTTTCTCACAGGCCTTCTGGCCTATCACATTGTGTCAGCCTGGCACATAAATATCTTGATAGGCCTACAAAATATCTAATAAATATCTTACCCTAATTCCCCTACTTTCGATCGCTACCCGCACTTGCTTTGTTCTCCTATCGACCGGTCACAGACGACCGGTCGGTATTCATGCTGTTTTCGAAGCATTCGGTGACCGTCACAAGCGACTGGTCGCTCTTTACACTGCATCTCGTATTCCTGGCGACCGGTCATAAACGACCGGTCGTAGCGATGCCTTTGGCGACCGGTCACTTTCTATGCTATGTTCTAGGACTCTTGGCGACTGGTTGAAAGCGACCGGTCACTCCTTGTGGCCTGTTTGGGCCTAGACAGGGACGCCCGGTCGTTGCCCTGACCTTCCTCTTCCCTTCTCTTTTGCTCTACTAGGCTATTGCTCTTTCTTTGGGGCTTCTGGGCATATTTTCCCTTCTTCAACCAGGATGTACCTCTTACCACTTCTGCTTTGTGTACGCATGGGACCAACAAGAACCATAGCAATTCTAGCGGAGAGCTAGTAGAGAGAGTAGACTTACTTTTGAAAGAGGACCGGGTGTGTTTACCTTTTACGCATGCTTCACAGACACAGTCTGTGTCAAAGGTTGTGTCGGGTAAACAATCACCCAAGTCCCTTGCTTTGAGTTTGTTCAACAGCCTGTGATTTGCGTGACCAAGTCTGGAGTGCCACAGCAATGAGTTTTTGGAATGCACGTTGAGACAGACTTGATCGTTTGGATTAATGGAGTTTAAGCACATTTTGTAGAGATTTCCTTCTCTATGTCCCACAGCTTTTAATGAACCTGTACGCTCATCATAAACCTTACAATCCGAAGAGGAGAAAAGTACCAAATTGAATCTATCACAAATTTGAGAAATACTTAGTAAACTATGTTGGAGTCCAGTGACCAGATGGACTCCATCAATTTTAAATTTTGAGGGGTTACCTACGGAGCCAACTCCCACGATTTCACCCTGGTTGTTGTTTCCAAAAGTAACCTTACCTCCTTGGTAGGATGAAAGCGAATTGAATTGATTTGGATCTCCAGTCATGTGACGAGAGCATCCACTGTCCAAGTACCAGCTGTCTCCATTCACCTTCACCTACAAACGAACAAATCATTTGTTAGATTTGGGAACCCAGATGTACTTGGGTTCCCTTTTCAAGCCAGATCTTTTCAATTCTTCCCGTGCTTCAAGTATCAATTTAACACGTTTGACATTAAACGAAAGATCTTTATTCAATTTATCACACGCACTGTCTCGATGTCCAAGACTCCCGCAGTAGCCACAAATTTTGGTTGGTGGAAGATTGACGTATTTCTGTTGTCCTTTCCACCAGGAGTCGAATTTTTCCTTTTCTTGATATCGTTTGGCTCTATTGTCGGATTTGGACATATTCTTTGGGATGTCGAACTTACCCTTGTGCCACTTGGGCGTGGATCGAACTCCGGATTGTAGATTTACAATCTGTTGAGAGAGTTGTTCTACTTTGGAGCGAAGATCATCTCGATCTTAGCTAATTTCTTTGATCTTGGAGTTGTCCCACTCAGGTAGTTCAGAGGAGGTGACTTGTTTGATAAACTTGACTGGCTTAAGGGAGAGAGCGTGCTCCTTTTCTTTCAGTTTTTGAGTGAGGTTTTTGATAGTGGTGTTCAGGGATATATTTTTGGATTCAGAAGCGTTAAGATCATTTTGAAGAGAACAACACTTGTCAGTAAAGATAGTGAGGTCTTGTTTGAGAGAGTCGATCAGGGTGAGAGACTCTTTCTGGTCACCCTGGCTAAATTGAGGTCGCTCTAAGGTATCATGAAGTTCCTTTTAAAGGGAATCAACATGACGCCTTGATTCTTGTAGATCTAACCTGAGAGAACAAGAGATGGTTTTGTGTTCATCAGCTTCATCTCTTAGGGCATAAATAAGACCTTTTGAGATTTCGAGTTCCTCGGATAGCTCGGTTATTTTGCTGGTAAGACTTGCTTTGAGAGAGTTGTTCTCGGAGACAATTTTAGCAACTCAAGTCATAAATCCCATAGGAGAAATACGGTAAAGGTCTGTTTCAAGGTGAGAACGAGTTACCTCATTGTCTGGAATTATGGATTCCGTCGTGTCGTGTGCCATGAGACATACTAGGCCGCTGGACTTGTTGGAGAAATATGTGACTACTTCTACCACTTAGGCAGTGTACCTATCGTTTTGCGGGATAGTGGATTTGTGGGGGTGTCGAACTCTTGGGGACCTTGCAGTAGTTTACCTGATAGTGTAGTAAATTAACTGAGAATTCTGATAAGACTGTTGAATAGGAACTTATCATTTTTTAAGGAAATTGTGGTTTAACACTTAATGTAAACAAAGCAGTTAAAAGAACAATTAATCAAAACAGAATAATAATAGCCGTTGTAAAACTTTTGTTTTTAAGGAAGCACCCTGGGTTGTTCTGCTCACCTATTTCATCCAATTATATTAATATAAACTTTCCCACTTTAACAATAAACTCAGGAATCTTAATTAGTTCATTGACCGGTCCTTGTACAATAAACCCTAATTAACTTAAACAACAAGCCGCAATCCTTGCCCAAGTTACTATAAATTAATGGCTTTATTATTAATTCCTATTGGTGACAGATTAACCTATAGGCGAGACACGCTTCTAGTCGCTAACCTGATTTGACTTCTTTTGTCTAGAACCTTGTCTTAGCGCCGCATTTTGACAAGAGAACTACAAATATCACTTTAATAATTGGCCTGAAGATTAAAGCGCATTAAGGACAAGAATCAAAATATTGCTTAAATAGATTATAGTGGGAAGTCTACATAACACAATTATATAAAATAGGCTTGCTTCCCAACCCGGGAGGCTAAGTTTATTACTCACACATAATTATAAAAACAGACATAACAAATAAGATAGACATTAAAACAGAGTAGAGTTTAAGGAGAGAAAGAACTCTATTGGGGAGAGTTATTTCACTTCCGGACTTATCTCCATTATTATGCTGACCTTAAAACACTAATAAACAGGTAGAACGAAGAATAACGAACAAACAGGCAGAAGTTGGTCCTGTCCGAGTGGGGCCACGCGGACACAAATTAGGACGTCTCTTGTCCGTGTAGGGGCTGCGCGGACACAAACGTGGACACAAATTAGGACACGGCCTGGTTTTGTACAGGTCGTCTTCTTCGTTTGGATTTCTGGAAAATGGAAAAGCTAGGCTTATTTGGTGATGGGAAATGATGGAAATGAAGTGGATATGTGGATATATGGATGGGAAATGGAATTTGGGTGGAGGAAGTGTGATTTGGAAGTGAACGTGAGTTGTGTATGATGGTGAACGATGGTGTTTTTCTGATGAAGAAGCAGATGGTTTATATAGATGAGAGGAAGAGGAAGAAGATAGGCTGGAGCATGCTAGTGGGTTAAGAAGATAAGGGAGGTGCCTGATATTGTTGATGGGGTAGATGGATGTGTTTGTAGGCGCCGCAAAGGAAGAAGCAAATGGGGGAGACAACGCCGAAAGAATTCAGTCGCGTCAATTTCTGGATCTGGGTTGCATTTACACGCGTCCGCGTGGGAGTCCCCATTGCGGACACATTGTTCTATCGCGTCCATGGGTGCGTCCGTGGTACGGACGGGGTATCGAACGCGCGTATTTTCTCATTCTCGTTTCAGTCCGTGATTGAGTCCGCGATGCGGACATGTGTGTATGCTTTGTCCGTGATTGAGTCCGCAAACCGGACGTGTTCTTTGGTTCTGTCCGAGTTTGAGTCCGCAAAGCGGACACTTGTATTTTCGTAGTCGTGTCCTGCAAACTTCGACCGGCTCCAGATTCTTCGTTATAAGTCCGTTTCACTCGCCGTTTGTTGCGTTGGAAAGCTTGTGAAATAAACTATGTGATTCCAAGACTTTTTACTGCATTTTCTACATAAAATGTATCAGTTCATATCAAAACATAATCTTTGGAAAAACATACGATAAGTGAGTAATATTATCCTGAAAGTAAGAAAATATAAGGTAGATTAAACCCTTAAATGTCTATGTATTTCTCACTTATCAAACTCCCTCATACTTATCTTTTGCTTGTCCTCAAGCAAATCTTTTTGACATAATGTTTAAACAAGTTAAACAGACAATAATCAAGTAAGGAGAGCACAGAAGAGGTAATTGCCAATCTTTTCAGATTTTAAAAGGGTACTAATAACATTAATTTTCTTAAATATATATCTCCGTTTCTGAGAATAACCCTGAAGTCCTACAAAAGAAAGAGAAGTAGTACCATGAGAATCCTACTTTTAACCCAGAGCCAATCCACCATTTTCTTTCACATTTCCTTGAACGACAAGGGGCATGAAGTAAAATCTTATTCCATTATACCTTTCAATGCCACATACTCATGATCCATAATGAAGAAGTTTTTATCATTTTGGTGCAGAATGCAAAGATTCTTCAATTTTGAAGCTCATTTTTCTTTTACCTTAGACTTTTCTCTCCACCCTTGTAGCGGTTTTGGGTCTACTATCCCAGATAACGAGTACCTTAAGTAGCCGGGTGATGAAGCACCCCTAAGAACTTAATAACCGAGTGGACGAGGCCTGTTTAGGATCAAAATATGCCTCTCTAGATCAGAGGAGTACCTTGCCTTGTTCTTTTTCCACCATTTCATTCCAATTCAAATCCAGGCTCAAAGTTAAAACAAAATTCAAAAGATAATTTTCTCAGAATTTTTTTGCATTGAGTAAGGAGCAGAGTGATAATTTTTTTTTGTGTGTGTACCCTTTAAACATGTTAATACCGGCATTACTCCCTCTATGGCTTCTTCTTTGATTATTAATCACTTAACAAATTTAAACACAATGTCGAAAAGAGACAAACTTAAGACCAAGCTTTTGATTATTATCTCTCCCCCACACTTGAACCAAAGCAATGCCCTCATTGCATAGAAAATATTAAAATAACAGGGCATGCAAACTACCTAGGTAATGATCACAAAGCAAAAAGCAATATGATATTTGATAATTTAAAGAGCAGGGTATAGATAGTGTACTCCCTAGAGTTTTGCAGAGTGTGTAGAGTAGCTCCCCCGCACTTGAGTTCAGCTGTAGGAATGTGCAAGATGTTCCTGTAATGAATATTCTAAACAGCCAGAAGAACTCAAGTTAATTCTCCTCGTTCTCTCTCCTCTCTTTTTTTTCTCTTTTTTTTATTATTTATTTTTTTTACTATATATCTTTTGACATAAAATAAGATACAAAATATAAGCACAATTTAAAGGATAGATAGTAGGGTGCCTCCTACCAAGCTGCCCATCTTTATGGTCTTTGGCTAGACCATACCTGAGTGTTTTAAGGTGTGATTGGATCTTTGAGAAGAAGCGCAGAAGCCTCTTCGTTGTCTAACGTGGTTCCCATAAATAATTTGATTCGAGCTCCATTTACTTTAAACGATCTGCCTTTCTTATTGTCCAATTCCACAGCTCCATATGGAGAGGTGGATATTATTGTAAATGGTCCAGACCAGAAAGATTTTAACTTACCTGGGAAGAACTTAAGTCTGGAGTTATAAAGAAGGACCTGATCTCCTACTTTCATTTCTAGCTTGGCAATCATCTTATCGTGCCAACGCTTGGTCTTCTCTTTATAAATCACTGCATTCTCATATGAGTCGTTCCTAAGTTCTTCTAGCTCAGTCAACTGGAACTTCCTTTTTTCACCGGCTTGTTGTAGATCAAAGTTCAACACCTTCAGAGCCCAATAAAATTTATGCTCTAATTCCACAGGCAAGTGACATGCCTTCCCAAAAACTACTTTGTAGGGAGAAACGCCAATAGGTGTTTTGAAGGCGGTACGGTATGCCCAAAGCGCATCATCCAATTTAAGGGACCAATCCTTTCGACAAGCGCTCACCGTCTTGTGCAGAATCCATTTCAGTTCTCTATTTGTTATCTCAGCTTGACCATTCGTTTGAGGATGGTATGGTAGAGCAACCTTATGTCGGACTCCATATTTCTTCAGGAGAGCATCAAACTGGAGATTGCAGAAGTGAGATCCACCATCGTTGATTATTGCTCTAGGAACACCGAATCGACTGAAAATGTTTTTCTTTATGAACTTCATCACAACTTTACCATCGTTAGTAGAGCAAGCAAGGGCTTCCGCCTATTTAGAGACATAATCGACTGCTACTAAGATGTATAAATTTCTAAAAGAATTTGGGAAGGGTCCCATAAAATCAGTCCCCCAAACATCAAATAATTCAACCTCCGGCATATTATTCAAGGGTAGTTCATTGCGGCGAGAAATGTTACCTTGCTTTTGACACCAATCACAAGTAGACACAAAAGCATGACAGTCTTTGTGAAGGGTGTTCCAATAAAAACCGGATCCAAGTACCTTAGCAGTTGTACGGGTAGTACCGTGATGTCCGCCGGTTTCTCTAGAATGGCAATGGAGAAGGATATTTCGGATTTCCGTCTGTGGGACACATCTACTTATAATTCCATCTGCACAGATTTTGAAAAGAAATGGATCATCCCATAAATAATGTTTGACAATTGAAAAGAACCTTTTTCGCTGCTGATATGTCATATCAGCTGGGATGATCTTCCTAGCCAGATAGTTAGCAATATCAACAAACCAAGGGCCTCCTGCCGTTTGGATTGCGAATACTGCCTCGTCTGGGAAAGACTCATTGATGGGTCTTTCGTCTTCTGGTCCCTCCATCCTTGACAAGTGATCAGCCACGACATTCTGTATACCTTTCTTATCTCTTATCTCTATGTCGAATTCTTGCAAGGGAAGTATCCATCTTATCAACCTGGGTTTTGCATCTGCTTTGGCAAATAAATACTTGAGGGCAGAATGATCAGTATGAATAATAACTTTACTACCCAATAAATATGGACGGAACTTATCTAAAGCAAAGACGACTGCCAGCAATTCTTTTTCTGTGGTGGCATAATTTTTCTAAGCGTCATTTAAAGTACGACTAGCATAATAAATGACTCTCAGAACTTTATCCAATTTTTGGCACAAAACAGCACCCACCGCATAGTCACTGGCGTCACACATGATTTCAAAAGGTTGGGACCAGTCGGGTGATACAACAATAGGAGCAGAAACGAGTTTTTCTTTTAACAAATTAAAAGCTGCTAGACATTCATCAGAAAATTGAAATTTAGCATCTTTTGTTAGTAAAGTACAGAGAGGTTTCGAGATCTTGGAAAAGTTTTTAATGAATCTTCTATAGAAACCAGCATGTCCAAGAAAACTTCGGATACCGCTTACAGTAGTGGGAGGTGGGAGTTTTTCTATTACCTCAATTTTAGCGCGATCCACCTCAATACCTTTTGAAGACACGTTATGTCCTAGCACAATTCCTTCTCGAACCATGAAGTGACATTTTTCCCAGTTCAGGACTAGATTTATGTCTTCGCACCTGGCCAAAATAAGATCGAGATTCTCCAGGCAAGTGTCGAATGTTGAACCAAAGACAGAGAAGTCATCCATAAAGACCTCTATGCATTTTTCAATGTAGTCAGAAAATAGCCATCATACACCGTTGAAAAGTAGCTGGGCATTACATAATCCGAACGGCATTCGTTTATAAGCATATGTTCCATAAGGACATGTAAAAGTGGTTTTATCCTGATCTTCTGGAGCAATTAGGATCTGGAAATATCCTGAATAGCCATCTAGAAAACAATAATAATCCTGACCTGCTAACCTTTCCAGCATTTGGTCAATAAAGGGCAGGGGAAAATGATCCTTATGTGGCAGTATTCAATTTCCTGTAGTCAATACAAACTCTCCAACCAGTAGTAGTGCGTTGAGGAATCAACTCACCTTTTCGTTAGGAACCACAGTTATTCCTCCCTTTTTTGGTACCACCTGTACTGGGCTTACCCACTTGCTATCCTAAATGGAATAAATAATTCCAGCATCAAGTAGTTTTTTTACCTCCTTTTTGACCACCTCTTTCAGAACGGGGTTGAGACACCTCTGTGGTTATGCCAATGCCCTGAAATCATCTTCCATATAAATTCGATGAGAGCATAAATATGGGCTTTGATTCTGCTATTGACCAACCGATAGCGGTCGTATGATTTCGTAGCACCCCTAAAAGTTGCTTATCCTGCACATCTGTCAATTTAGATGATATAATAACTGGTAAATCAGATGGCTCTTTTAGAAAAGTGTATTTTAAATGAGGGGGAAGAGGTTTCATTTCTACTGTAGGTGCTTTCTCAATGGAAGGCTTTGGTCTGTCTGCATTTCTTTCTACTGGCTCGAATTTTTGTTGGTAGGTACGGAAATATGGTTGTCTTCTGTTCAACTCTTCAGCCATGAGAGCAATATCAGGATTTTCGTCATCAGTTTCATACGATGCCATGAGACATCTTTCCAAAATTGTTTCTTCATCTTTGTTGAGGAACGTCTCCTGTACTAAAGAGTCAAGAGTATCTATGGAAAACAGATTTGTGTATCAGAAGGACGCTTCATGTTCCGGGTCATGTCAAAAACTACCTGTTCATCATGAAGTCTCAAAAATTTTTTTCCTCCTTCAACATCAATTAAAGTTCGGGCAGTTCTCATAAAAGGTCTACCTAGAATTAGTGGAACATCTTTATCTTCCTCAATGTCAATAACAATGAAATCAGCAAAGAAAATAAATTTGCCAACAGAAACCACTAAATCTTCGACTTTTCCTTTAGGGTAGATTATGGAACGATCAGCTAGTTGTAGCTGCACAGGAGTAGGAGAGCATTGACCTATACCCAATCTCTTAAAGATAGAAAAAGGCATTAAGTTAATACTGGCTCCTAAATCGCATAACCCGTTACCATAGTTTATGTCTTCTATCCGCACAGGGAATGATGGGGACCTGGATCTCCCAACTTCGGTGGTAGCTTCTTTAAAGTACTGCAGAACTCTTTCGGTTAATTTCACCGTGTCATTTTCCTGTAAAGATCGCCTGTTAGACAAATATCTTTCATAAATTTTGCATAAATAGGCATTTGTGTTAAGGCATCAGAAAAAGGAATATTAATAGTTAATTTCTTAAATGTTAAGAAATTTTCCAAATTGGTCATCCAAATTCTTTTTCTTTAATCTATCAGGAAATGGAATTGGAATATCATATGAAACCTGGATGGTTTAATAGTAAGGGATGCAGGAGACTCCTTCTCCTTGGGAATTGTTACGTCTTCTTTGTTAGATTGAGGATTTCTTTGTTCATCAGATTTCTCCTCAGCTTAAGGGACATCGGATACCAGCTCTTTTCCGCTTCTCAGGGTTATTGATTTTGCATGCTCCCATGGATTTGGATCAGTCTGGCTCGGGAGTGACCCTGTTGGTCTTTGAGCCAACTGTTGGAAATCTGACCTATCTGTCTCTAAATTTGTGGTTATAGTAGCCTGATCAGCAACTTTAGCTTCTATCTCAGCAAATTTTGAATTTGTTGCTTGACCTTGTTTTAGAAGCTGGTTCATCATGCTTTTCAGTTCACCCATGTCTCCTTGTGAGTTGGTTGGCTGCTCCTGTTGTCGGTTGTATTGAGGTTGTCGGTTTTGGTTGAATCCTTGGTTGCTCGTCTGTGGCTCATAATTCCTCCATGGTTGTTGATTGCTCCTCCAATTGTTTTGATTGTATGAGTTCGGATAAGGATTCCCTGGTCTGTTGTTAATTAAACTTACCTCCTCAAGGGTCCTGTTGCAACTTGAACCTTCGCAGTCTGAGGTTTCATGAGCTCCTCCACAGTTTTCGCAACAGGGAGTCAGATATGGGGAAATGGCCACCGCCTTCACAACTTTTTGTTGTGGTTGACTCAGCGTTAGTTTCTCCACAACTTTTGTGAGTGCAGCTAGTTGAGCAGATACATGATCCTACGGGGGAATACTGTACATTCCGGTTTCTTTCTTTGTTTCACCTCTTCCCTTGTTTTTACACCATTGTCTGGTGCTGGCAGTCATGGTATCCAGTAGTTCAACTGCTTCTTCTCCGGTTAATTTCATAAAATTTCCTCCAGATGAGGAACTTAGCAACAATTTATTAGAATCATTTAAACCTCTAAATAATGATAACACAAGTTCCTGGCTACTCATACCGTGGTGTGGGCATAATATTTGTAATTCTTTGAATCTATCCCACGAATCATAAAGAGACTCGCCTGGTTCCTGATAGAAGTTTGTGATCTCAGCAATTTTTTCTCTTGTTTTGGACGGGGGATAGTATTTTGCCAGAAATTTGTTTGCTAATTCGGCCCAGCTGTGGATACTGCTGGGTTGTAAACTTCTCAGCCACCTGGAGGCGCCATCTTTTAATGAATAGGGGACAATTGCAGACGGATGCGCTCGTTTAGATTTCCTGTTTTATTAAAAGTGTTACAGAAATCAAGAAATGCAGATATATGGTGTGGAGCATCATCTGAATCCAGCCCGTTATATTGTCCCTGATGGTAGAGAGTGGTGATGAAACTCGTTTTGAATTGCCAGACATCCAGTTCAGCCTGTGTAACTTGAGGAAGGACAATAGCAGAGGGCCTCCCTTCGACCGACGGTTGCTGGTACTCGCAGAGAGTCTGACGAGTTGTCATCTCAATACGTTGTTGTCGTCTTTCTCTGTGGAGAAATCTCTCAATCTCAGGTTCAAGATCGTTTTGAGGACTACCTGCAGATCGAGTTCGACGCATATATAGAAATAAAATGTAGTTTGAAAAATGGAGAATAACTAAAGAAAACAGAAGTAATAATTGAAAAGTAGAGATAAACTAAAGAAAATTAAATAACAAAATTAGAAAGAAGCAATTAATAAAACAAAAAACTACTCTTTTTTTTGGAATGAATAAAGCGAAATAAATGAACAAAAAAATAAAAATAAATGCAGTTTAATAATAAACTAAAATAAAATAAAGAAAAAGGACAGAATTAAATTGCAGGAATTTAAATGACGAGGGAATTTAAATGACAATAATATAAAGAACTGAAATTAAATGAATAATTTAAAGAACTGAATTTAAATAACAAGGGAATTTAAATGACAGAATATTAAATGACAGAAATTAAATGACAAAATATTAAATGACAGAAATTAAATGTCAGAAATTAGTTTACTGGAAATTTAAATGTTAGAAATTAGATTGCTGAAATTTAAATGTTAGGAATTAGATTGCTAAAATTTAAATGTTAGGAATTAGATTGCTAAAATTTAAATGTTAGGAATTAAATTGCTGAAATTTAAATGTTAGATTACTGAAATTTAAGGACAATGGAAATTTAAATAACTAGAAAATAAATGACAGGAATCTTAAATGACTGGAAAAATAAATGACTGTAATTAATACGATATTTAAATTGCTAGTAAAATTAAATAACAAAAATTAGAAACAAAAATTAAAGAGTAGCAAAAGCTAAACAGAAAACTCAATAAAATTAAAAACTATCAAATAACTGTGCCGGAGGTCCCCGACAACGGCGCCAAAAACTTGTTGGAAAAATATGTGACTACTTCTACCACTTAGGCAGTGTAACTATCGTTTTGCGGGATAGTGGATTTGTGGGGGTGTCGAACTCTTGGGGACCTTGTTGTAGTTTAACTGATAGTGTAGTAAATTAACTGAGAATTCTGATTAGACTATTGAATAGGAACTTATCATTTTTTAAGGAAATTGTGGTTTAACACTTAATGTAAACAAAGCAGTGAAAAGAACAATTAATCAAAACAGAATAAAAATAGCGGTTGTAAAACTTTTATTTTTAAGGAAGCACCCTGGGTTGTTCTGCTCACCTATTTCATCCAATTATATCAATATAAACTTTCCCACTTTAACAATAAACTCAGGAATCTTAATTAGTTCATTGACCAGTCCTTGTACAATAAACCCTAATTAACTTAAACAACAAGCCGCAATCCTTGCCCAAGTTATTATAAATTAATTGCTTTATTATTAATTCCTATTAGAGACAGATTAACCTATAGGCGAGACACGCTTCTAGTCGTTAACCTGATTTGACTTCTTTTGTCTAGAACCTTGTCTTAGCACCGCATTTTGACAAGAGAACTACAAATATCACTTTAATAATTGGCCTGAAGATTAAAGCGCATTAAGGACAAGAATCAAAATATTGCTTAAATAGATTATAGTGGGAAGTCTACATAACACAATTATATAAAATAGGCTTGCTTCCCAACCCGGGAGGCTAAATTTATTACTCACACATAATTATAAAAACAGACATAACAAATATGATAGACATTAAAACAGAGTAGAGTTTAAGGAGAGAAAGAACTCTATTGGGGAGAGTTATTTCACTTCCGGACTTATCTCCACGATTATGCCGACCTTAAAACACTAATAAACAGGTAGAACGAAGAATAACGAACTAACAGGCAAAAGTTGGTCCTATCCGAGTGGGGCCACGCGGACACAAACGCGGACACAAATTAGGACGTCTCTAGGCCGCGTAGGGGCTGCGCGGACACAAACGTGGACACAAATTAGGACACGGCCTGGTTTTGTACAGGTCGTCTTCTTCGTTTGGATTTCTGGAAAATGGAAGAGCTAGGCATATTTGGTGATGGGAAATGATGGAAATGAAGTGGTTATGTGGATATGTGGATATATGGATGGGAAATGGAATTTGGGTGGAGGAAGTGTGATTTGGAAGTGAACGTGAGTTGTGTACGATGGTGAACGATGGTGTTTTTCTGATGAAGAAGCAGAGGGTTTATATAGATGAGAGGAAGAGGAAGAAGACAGGCTGGAGCATTCTAGTGGGTTAAGAAGATAAGGGAGGTGCCTGATATTGATGATGGGGTAGATGGATGTGTTTGTAGGCGCCGCAAAGGAAGAAGCAGATGGGGAAGACACCGCTGAAAGAATTCAGTCGCGTCAATTTCTGGATCTGGGTTGCATTTACACGTGTCAGGGTGGGAGTCCGCGTTGTAGACATGTTGTTTTATCGCGTCCGTGGGTGCGTCCGTGGTATGGACGGGGTACCGGACGCGCGTATTTTCTCGTTCTCGTTTCAGTCCGTGATTGAGTCCGCAATGCGAACGTGTGTGTGTGCTTTGTCCGTGATTGAGTCCGCAAAGCGGATGTGTTCTTTGGTTCTGTCCGAGTTTGAGTCCGCAAAGCGGACACTTGTATTTTCATAGTCGTGTCCTGCAAACTTCGACCGGCTCCAGATTCTTCGTTATAAGTCCGTTTCATGCGCCGTTTGTTGCGTTGGAAAGCTTGTGAAATAAACTATGTGAGTCCAAGACTTTTTACTGCATTTGATACATAAAATGTATCAGTTCATATCAAAACATAATCTTAGGAAAAACATACGATAAGTGAGTAATATTATCCTGAAAGTAAGAAAATATAAGGTAGATTAAACCCTTAAATGTCTATGTATTTCTCACTTATCAGGACTCTGCGTCTGGATCATCGGAGTCTGAATCACCCCAACCAACAGCTGCCATCATTGATCTCCCATGAGATTTTCCATACTGGTTCTTGAGTAAGGGACAGTCCTTCTTGAAGTGACCGGGTTTATTGCAGTTGAAACAAGTGACAGAAGTAAAGACTTGTTTGGAGGTGTTTGAGAACGACCGACTCTGTCGATTAGGTTGGTTACGCATGAATTTTCGGAAGTTCTTGACTATGAAGACAAAGTCTTCCATAGTCTCAGCCTCACTTTCCTCAACAATAATATCCACCAGCTCAGCCTTGGCTTGTCTGATTTGAGTATCAGCGACATATGCTCCTTCTTGAGTGTACTGAGTCGAATTAACCTGCAAGGCTTAGTCATTCAAGGTAGTAATCTTACTAGAAGAAGGAGAAGATGTATTACCACATTTCTTTCGAACATTCTTCTTGTATTTATCTACGGATTGTAGATAGGAACCTAGGTCTTGACAACTCCATTTGGATAAATCCTTGCATGCTTTGGTGAAGATTACCGTTTCTGCCCATTCTTCTCGGAGACTGTCCAGCAGCTTGTGCAAGACACTCTCTCTATTCGGTAAGATGTTAACTTCCTGCATAGTAGTAGTTAGTAAATAGAAACGATCAAGCACTTCTTCCAGGGACTCACCAGGCTTTTGTAGAAAATTTTCATAGTCCATTCGGAGTTCTTGAGCTTTACATTTCTTGAGTTCAGTGACTCCTTCGTGGGTAGCTTGAAGGAGTGTCCATATCTCATTTGCGGACTTACAGTGATTGACTCTCCTTTGTTCTGGGATGGACAGACAAGTGTATATTGCACGTGATGCTTGTCGATTCAGCTTGTACCTTTTACGATATGCAGCAGTCCACGTTGATCGACCTGGATTGACTGCGAGATCTCCTCCAGTGACTATCTCCCAAAGCTCAGAGTTGACAGACTCAATGTGTTGCTCGATCTCGTTTTTCCAATGGTCGTAGTTGGTGGAGGTGAGTCTGGGGTGCTCGAAGTGCATTTTGTTGTTTTGATTGGCGAAGAGATCTGCCATTGCTTCGTTGATTGACCGTTAGCCTAAGCAAGGCTCTGATACCACGTGTAGGATCGGGTGGCTAACTCAAACCAACCAAAGGTGTGAGTCTAAGAGTTGGTTTGACTCAATCAGCCTTCGTAAGTGAGAAACACTCTGTGATGTAGAGGCACTCAATCAAATTGATTAAACTAAGGGTGCGGAAGACTCTTGCGGTAATTGAAACGAAACGATGAAAAGAAAGAAGGACTCTGTGGAACTCAGCAAGATACACAAATAATCTATTTCATTTCCTGGTCAAATAAAACAACTTACAAATATCCACTAAGTAGAAGGGATCTACTTAGCGGTTTTTCACTCACTCACCCAACACACTTTCTAATCAGATCAATGGTAAGCGTAGTGAAACTAGGATCTTCCTAGGCAGAGTCTATCTAAATGCACTAACTAACTTGGTACGTATTCTCTCTCTCTTTCTGGCGTACAATGTGATTCTCTTTCTCTCTCTAATCTCTGAAATATTCCTCAATGAAAGCACACCTGAAACTGACTATTACACAGTTATTTATACTCTCAATACAACGGTAGGTCGAAGGAGTTAGTTCCGAAAATACCGGAACTAACTTAGTGGGCAACTTCCAACGGCTTTGAGTAGTCTTCTTACTTGGGCCGCGATCTTCAGGTTTTGAGGGAAGACTTCATGACCGTTGTGGCGATTAAGGCATTCCCGAGTTGATTCCTTATTATTCGCAATAGCACGGGAGAGTCCGTGAAGTCTTCTTAGTTGTGTGAACTCTATTGAAGCGGCTCACTCTTTGTGTCTGTCTAGGGATGATTGACTCTGTCGAGGTGATAGGCTATCTCTGCAACACTCCGATGTCCCAACAAATCTTAATTAGTTCATTGACCGGTCCTTGTACAACAAACCCTAACTAGCAGAAATAACAAGCCGCAAAATATGCCCAAGTAAATTCAACCAATCGCATTATTAACAATTCCTATTGGAGACAGATTAACCTATAGGCGACACACGCTTCTAGTCGTTAACTCGTTTTGACTTCCTATGTCTAAAACCTTGTCTCAACACCACATTTCAACAAGAGACTACAAATATCACTTTAATAATTGTACGAGAAGATTAAAGAGCATTAAGGATAAGAATCAAAATATTGCATAGATAAATTATAGTGGAAAGCTTACATAACACAATTATATAAAATAGGCTCGCTTCCCAACCCGGGAGGCTAGGTTTATTACTCACACATAAGTATAAAAACAGACATCATAAATAAGATAGACATTAAAACAGAGTAAAGTTTGAGGAAAGAAAGAACTCAATTTGGGGAGAGTTGTTTCGCTTCCGGGCTTGTCTCCGTGATTATGCCGACCTCAAAACGATGACAAACGGGTAGAACGAAGAATAACGAACAAACTGGCAAAAGTAGACTGTGCCCGGGTATGTTTCAGCCGGACACAAATCCGGATGCACCTGTCTGGGTCTAGGTTAGCCGGACACAAATCCGGACGTAGCTATTTTAATGGAGTTCGCGTTTGGGTTTGTGCAGAGCTTCGTTCTGCATTTGGTTTTCTGGAAACAAGAGCGTAAGGCTGGTTTGGTGATGGAAAAGGATGAAGAATGGAGTATGGATGGAGGGAGAGTGAGTTTTAATGAGCGTTGATGAGCTTTGGATTCAGGAAGGGATGATGAAGAAGATTGAAGGTGCCTGGGTTTTTATAGAGCAGAGCAAAGGAAGAAGATAAGGGAAGATGGGATAGAATGTAGGTGGTGGTGGTAGATGGATAGAATGTAGGCGTCATAGATAAGAAAAGAGGAAGGGCGGCACCGAAAGTTACAACACGTGAAATCTGAAATTTTGGCGCCACATTTACACGTGTCCGGATTTGCATCTGATTCTGGCTCATCCAGACGTCTCACATCCGTTTCGGCATCCGGGAAACGGACACATAAGTCCGGATTTGCGTCCGGGTATTTCTCATCCGGAATTGTGTATTTTTTCCTTGTTTTTTTGCAATTTTCAACTGGGCTTAGATTCTTCGTTTTAGCTCCGTTTCACTCGCCCTTTGTTGTGTTGGAAAGCTTCTGAAGTAAACTATGTGAATCCAAGACTTTTCACTACATTTTATACATAAAATGTATCAGTTCATATCAAAACATAAATCTAAGGAAAAACATACGATAAGTGAGAAATACGACAAGAATTGTCATGAAAATAGGAAGAATTATAGCCCTAAAGATAGATGTTTTTCGCAATTATCAAACTTCCTCACACTTAGCTTTTGCTTGTCCTCAAGTAAATAAAGAATAAATCTATCTATAAGGCCGTAGTATCGAACCTCAGGATCAAACAGATGCAAACAGGAAGTAAGTAGAGTGACAATCAAAAGAATAGTTCTGCTCTTGGTTGTAGGTTTTCGCAATCAGTGAAAAAGAAATGATTTTTAAAAAGCATAGATAAGTTAGATTACAAAATCTGAATATAGATTATCTTGGGATCTTCCACCATTCTTTCTCCAAACCTTTGGATGACAAGGGGTGTGAAGTAACGCCTTATTCTGCGATACCTTTAAGCACCACGTACTCATGATCAAAAACAAAAATTCAAATTGTAATTAACTTTTTTCGCATGCATAGACATTCTTCTTCAAGATGAATACAAAATAAACGAGTAATTGCGAATTTGTAGAGTTATGGACTTATGAATATAGGGCTCAGTTTGCCCCATTTTTTCATTGTTGTCGACATATTGTAGACTGCTTATTAGCAGCGAATTATTGCTAACCTCGTTCCAATATGATAGTGTTACCCACGGTCTTTTCATAATTTGGAAACGGAGGTATCATAATCGGCGTGGTAACATCGATTGTAGGCGTGCACGATTAGATCTTAGTAGTATATTCTATGGTTGGATTACTAACGTACATGCACGTATCTTCTCTCACTCGGTTTGAGGTGTAATATGACATTTGCTATCATTAGTACTTAGTGCTCTTTGCACTAGCCTCTGTAATACTGAGATGTACTAGCCTTTATGTCTACGGAGATAATGCTTGTCATCCGTGTCTCCAGGTGGTCTTGTTCCGAGGAAATGTATTTGTTGTATTTCTTTGCTACTTACTTCATGTTGATGCATGTTATCCTCTCGTGTGTCCGGCTAGCAACAATGTTCGTATGGTTCATCCTTCTTTCTCCCAAGGGAATCCATTTGTTGTGCTTGGATTAAAGTTCTATCGCTTCAGCCTTCATTTCTCTTCCTTCTATGCGAGGTTTACACGACTATTTCCACCCACGTATTTCTTGCTAATGGCTGTTCGTGATGGTCGCTTCTATGCATACCATATCCTAGTCAGTTCGACGGTTATTAGTTATCACAACATTTGTTTCTCGCTTAAGGCATCCGCTAGTATACTAGCTCTACCTTCCTTTATTGCGTAGTCATGTGTTTATGTTCACATTATTTGGTAGGTTCCTCTGGACATCAAGAATTTGCTTGATCCCTATGAGGTTTTCACATGTTAGTCACCCTTTTAATGGGTTTGCATGTCTATGTCATTAGCGTTCACGACCTTAAGAGGTTTCATTGTCTTCACCATGCATTAACCACTCCGCTGTGGAGTTACGTCACTGGTTGTATTGTATTCAAGGTTCTTGGCTCCTCTAGCCCCGTTAGTTTAACTGAGGCTCTTCTCGTCCATATTTGAGGTAATTGGCTTCACTGGTCTGCGTTTGCATTACTGACCTTGACACGGAGTTGACTACTTCTTGTGTTTCTTACACTACTTGTCTACATGCATGGGGTACCCTACTGATACATTACTACTTACCTGACTAACTCACAAATGAGTCTGCCAGGCCCACATGCTCCTACCGGAATGCGGTCGTCCCACGTCTCATTTTGTACACTCGTAGTGTCCGTCACACGGTTAGTGAAGTATTCTATTGTCAATCTCCCTTTTAATGGGTATCCTTGGTGTCATCTGATGTTGATTAGTTCGTGTTATCAGTCATTTTGTCGTAGGTGCTTTTGCCCTAGTGGCATGGACTGGAAAAGGTGGTTAGAGGTGATACTTCGCTCTCTTGGACTTGTGTGTTTCTAGTGGCGTATTGGTTGTGATACTCCTTTCTAAAGGTAGTACTCTGGGTGTTAATTGGTTACACATTCTATAACGATTCGCGTTTACGACTACAATCGGTTTAGGTAAAACTCGTGTTAAAGTATGGTATCTTCAGTCTTCTATACATCACTTTCTATAATCTGCGGTTGAAGGTGTTCGGATTTTAAGTTAGTACTAGAGGTTAACAAAACTTTCTTTTCGATTGATTAACGGATCACCAATTCGTGGTACTGGTAATTGTTTAACTGTCACCGTATTCGGTTCATGTATTTAGTGCAACATCTGGGTTATGGTCATGTCGTGTATCCTTGTACATAACGTAGAAAGTTTTCTTGCCTTTGTCAGTTCGTTAGTGACAGATCATACGGACACGATTTGGATCACCTATTCTTTAGGTATTCTGTGGTAGAATTACCGCTGGGCCTTCTAGTTGGAAGTATGTGCTCCTCACAATGAAATTTGCTCTTGTGGTCTTGGAGACAACTTACCTTAGTGTTGATATACAATTCATATTCCCCTAACCCTACCAAGTTTATAGGTAGGTTCTCATTTCGTGCGTTTCTCTGGGGTTCATTATAAAGATTTGGGCACTGCTCTTTCCTTACAAATAGCGGTGTTGCTATAGTTTAGAAAATTGGCTGAGGGTACTTAAAATTGTATTTATAGGAGTGTATTACTCAATTTGTAATCAGTTGATTAACATGCACCATGTTATAGTTATCCCAAGCATTCTCATATAATCGACTATATTCCCAATATTTGTGGTGTCGTTCAAAGCATTTATCCTTTATAGGATACCCTAGATAATCTTCCTATCAATTTACACAATACACACCTTACACCTATTTATACCTTTATACTTTATCTCTATGTTAGAACTAAAAATAGACACCTGTTCAATTCAAATTTATTCGTGACCACTTGTAGGGAGTTTCAGGAACTTTTCAACCCCGACGTGGTCAGCGTCGGTGTTGAATTATCCCCTCCCTCCAATTTGTGTTTGGTTTTCCCTTAACCTGACCAGGGTCAAGTTCGACCTCCCACGTCAAATATCAAACAACCCCAAATTTTCCATTTCCAAATTTTATCTTATCAAGACTTTCATTACGTGATAAATACTCATTATAAAATTAATTCTTTACTCTCAAACCACTCACGATCACATCGTACACCCACAAACAACCCATTTCACTATTCATGGAACTAAGTCCCATTGGTTATGACCAATTAGTTTATCGGGGAGTTAATTCTCTTACTTGATCTCACATCAGTTTCACACCGAGTCATATATTGCATTGCTTGTATTAAAATTTATATTATATTGGGGTTTTAATTCCATTGGGATTTATACATTCCTTTACTCCTATTCACGTACTTGGGTCATCGAAATAGACATATGCTCGTACATGTTCATGTGAATGGAGTAGGCCATGTGCCTCATAACAAGTCGGGTATCATTTAGCTTTGTGGACAAGAATATATAGGTATATCTTTCCAACATGTAGCTCTTCTAAATTACATCGACACTCTCAAATTTCCAGGTTTTTAAGCCCCATAATATATATGGGTAGCATTTAGTAACGCCCGTAGTGTGGTGTTTAATTGAATCCGTCTACCATGTAGCATGTTAGCTTCAGATGTCTCTATAATCTGATTCTTCTCCGGACTTCAGATCATCGGTTCTTTTCATCATTATTTAGGAATTCAGCATTATCACGCATTGTGATGTTATCTGGGATCCTTGTTATTTGATTCGGGTGTTTGTCCCGTGTTTATCATCGATGGATGTGTTATCTATAATATGTAATAATTGGTGTTGCTTGAAATCCTATTCGGCTCAAACTATCGAATTATAATGGTTGTCAGCCTCTCCATGGATTGGGATCGGGTTAGTACATTAGGTACCTGTCCCATCTCCTTTCGTGTCTTGGGGGTTTCTAAATTATGCGTCCATTGCAAGCCTAAGTACACTACGTGTAACTCACTTCTAAATCTTCTTCGACGTTTAATAATTACTCCTCTCTGGTCTCTATCTTTGGTGTTTCGAGTTCTCCCTCATTGATAGTTTTCTTGTTAATGGTTAGACTTTCCCGAGTAGGGTCGTGCCTGGTCTAATGACCCGGTGCACCTTGCCCGTATACTCTCATCTTTCATTCATAGGCTTAATTGGTGTGTGTTGAAAGAATGGGTAGAAGGTACTTAAAAATGCTTTGAAGATGTGAAAAGATTTTGAAAATGTGGAGGGTCTTTTCCATGGTAGGCAATCTAGGAGTCTTTATGCATCGTGTGTATTACGGTTTAGGTGAGTGTATTACGTTTGTTTATTCTTCTTATGAAGTCAATATAAAGTTGTAGGGTTACTTGTCCCGCACTGAGCGTTAGGTTCAGTGCCCGGGTATCCTAAAAATTCAGGTTTTTGCTCCTTGCGAGGAGGTTCTCGTTAATCTTTCCTTCACCTTCGCTCATGCATTCGTCCTTCTCGCATTGTCAGGGGTTATGTGACCCTTTTCCTCTTTAGGTATTCACTTATTGTAGTCTCGGAGGGTATGGTCCATATGCATTTGTAGTCGTCTACCGTTGTAGGTCATTGTTGTCTTTCCGAAACAGTTCATTATGGTAGCACTTGTTGTAGCAAGTGCGCCAAGCAGGTTGAATTATTATACAGTGCTTGTCTACTGCGGTATGCATACGCTTCCATCTTCACATATTCACTAATTTTGCTGGCCCTCTTTTTTTATTGCCGTTGGTATGGTGTTCCTTCGCTTAGTAGGGTTCCACTATGTTGTTACTGAGTTCGATTAGTTCCCTTAGATAGTATGCTGTAATCGGGATTATCTAGTTCTTAGTATTTCATGCATTCAAGTTCTGGTTCCGCGTTGTCAATGTGATATTTCATGGCGGCCAGGTCGGGTCTTCTCGATAGGAGGGAACTTTTCATCTCCATGTGATCTTCATTTGTCATTAGTCCCCGGGATGAGGAGGGTGGGGATAGGCCTTCAAGAATGTCTGTTTCAAGTGGTTTACTGGTCGTAGTTATGGTCATAGAAGATTGGTATAATGGGAACGACAGTCCTCTCGTGGCTTCGTATCCCTCATCTCTACTTTGTTCGTCTACGTAGCGACGGTGATTTACTTAGCCGTGTAATTATACGTATATCCTTCGTCTTTTAGATAGTACTTCAAGGGTAGTCGATAAGTACATATAAGGAGTTTGTGATCTGCGTATTTACAACCTTTCTACATTCATAGTGCCTTTACAGGCCAACACTCAAGTATATTTTGCATTTCTAGGAATTTCCTAGTGACAGATCCTCACCATGTTTCCCCATGATAAGTCCTATGCTCACTGTTCCTTAGTCCTCATCTTAAACAATGTCTTCTTGTTACTAGTCTCGTCATCAGAGCGGAGATACCACTTTTTGTAACACCCCCGTCTATTAATCCTAACTCTCACCATAATCGCTTCACAACATTAATTAAAAATACATTAATCACAACACTCACAGCGTAACACTCTCACTAACTAGGCGGGTGTCACAACCATCCATCCGTCCGCTTAACCATCCATCCGCAGTGATGACGAGGTTAACATATAACTCATGATATATCCACATAACTCTAAGAACCTGTGAGCAGCTATAAAGATTCAATTATACATCGATCATCACTTGACATATCTATTACAATGACATAATCAACGATTCCTCCTACACATATCGTCTAGTCAAATTTAAGGCCATACCCAATCCCGTACTCCGGCATCAATCAAGGTACACCTGCAAAAAATATGGTTGCCAAAAGGCTCAGCACGAGGCTGAATATGTTGAACTATATGATCCTAATTGCCTTTAGGCCACATGAGTTAATTAGTCGTCTTGATTAGCATGCTATTCAATTTTCGTGCGGTTCCAGGTTACAAGTATATATAAAAGACTGTAAAAGCAGAATGAAAGCACGCAACAGTTCACCAAGTAATCACCACAAACAACATACTAATAACCATGCACTATAGTCGCCAGATCGAACTCGTAATCGCAAGTTCGTTATTCAATCGTCTGGAGCCCCGCTCCCACCAACTCTCTCATCATCCTTTGTGTGTCACGTTAGATGGACAATTCCCCATTAATACAACACCAAGTTTTAGTTATTATTGGACAGTAGTCCTATTGCCAATGATTCAAGATCATTTGGCTTCCCCGACGTCTCGTGAGAAACGTCCGTGTGGCCCGAAGCCGTGTACCTACGTTAGAACCCAACGCCAACGATCTAAGACGATCATCGGATTCCTCAACGAGGGGATCCATGCCTGGAGTCCCCTCTGGTGATCACACTGCGCAACCTGCTGGAACGGATGCAGATCAAGATTTCTCCGTACATATATCACACCGCCTCATGAACCACCATTTCTCCATAGTTAAGTGTTTTACCCTACTTATCATTATTAGTTGTAAGTTCATTGGAGAATACGTTTTTATTTATTCGATGCCTCGTAGGGTCTTACACATACCTAGGAGAGATCTAGGTTATATTCATGTTCTGTGCCAATGCTCTGAGGTTGGTATTACCGAACTTTTCTTCCTAAGTTTTAAATCTTAGGTAAATTGAATAATATAGACAGTGTCGTACTTTATTGTGTTACCATCCTTGTTCGTATCGTAGTCGATTAATAATTGATATCCATAGCCAAAGGCGTTCGCGCACCGGTAATTAGACGCTAAATAATCGAGCAGATAACATTTCATAAGCACATGCATTTTCAACCATATCATCTTAAGCAATTAGCACACAGATGTCTGAACTCAAAGAATCCATCAGGGTTCAGACCATAGAATCCAACATACCTTACACCGTTGTCGCCCGCGTGATAACCCCCACGTAGGCTCTAACACTCACAGTGCTCATGTCTACCCACTCGTATCTCTGGTATACACATTGTTCTAATATCAGTACGTATATACGTATTCGTATTTACTTAACTAACCTAGACCTACCCGTACTTCCAACCCGTGTCTAAGTCTTAATTGACCTCTTGTTTATCTCGAGGGTCGTTAGCCTTAAGGGTTTAGATTTCAGCCACTCGTTATAGTTTACGAGTGCGTAGTTGTCGCTACTGTAATATTACTTATCACATGGAAGTTTCGTTCACGTTTTGTTTGCGTATTGACGGTTTACAGGCGTATAGAAATAATGTTACATTGTATGCATGACGTTTAAACATTTCGCTATAAAAACTGGTTCGTGTAGTTATTTTATGTAGGTGTACGGGCTTATCTATATATACAAACAATTACGTATATATTATAGTTGTAACTATACGTCATTGTTTATGTACTGTTCGCGTGCATGTAAAAATATTACCCCACTATAAACATTTACAATACGGTTGTCGTTACATTTACATTCCCACTCATAATAGTGTAATCTCGTATGTGGCTCGTTATGCACATTATATCCTCGTGCTATGTTACGAGTTCACATGATAAAATTATTATTGAGCCCCCTCTTATAATATATTCTTTCATACTTAATATAATGTCTCATTACGTCACCCAAGACTTTATAATATACAGTATGTTCAAACTTTAAAATTTTCCAAACAGCCTATATATATATTGTCAGTAACGACAGTCTCTTCCCCACATATTTTGATTATTTATAAATTCACCCCATATATTTTAACCACACCAACTCTAATCTTATTAAATTATAACTAAGGTTTCCAAACATTATTATATACATATAATGTGTGTATAATTTCCGAATAACCCAATATTCTTCCAAAAATTCCTATGTCATCTCTTATGTTTTGTTTATTTACAAAACCACCCCATAGTCCATACTTGTTATATTATTTACCTTATTAATTTATAGCATAAGGTATCTCAACATCATATTATACATACGTTTGCATATATATATTTGCGGATAATCCCTCAGCTTATTCAAAATAGATTGTTCACCCACATCTTCCTCTTAATTACATTATAGCCCCATTTATTTTATCAACTTCCATTTTAATTACTTAAACCCTTATATTATATGCCTTAATTATCTAATCCTCATTTTAACCCAAAATTTTGATGAAATTACAAGCTGACCCCTAGGGTCTTTAAATTCTGTTTTTATACCCAAATATTTTGGTAATTAAGTTTTATACCCATGAGTTTTATAATTGTTACACCCTAATACCTAAACTATATATTATAATCCTTAATTAATTTATGTCATTAACTAAATCCCTATATCTTTCCAGAGTTAGATATCAACCCCTTAAATATTAGAATTTCCATTTTAAGCCCCAAAGTTTTCGGTAATTACCTTACCTACCCATAAACCTTATAATTGTTACATGTTAATACTTATACCATATATTATACCCCTTAATTAATTAATTAATTCTTCAAACACCCCAAAATTCTCTAAAATTCCAAACAAACCTCAAAGGTTCCCACATTTACATTTTGATCCTTATAATCTCGGTAATTACATATACTCCCCTAATCTTTTATAATTATTGTTTTTGCCTTAATATTCTTTAAATGCCTAAAAAGGGAAATTTCATTAGATACCCCTGAGGTTTGAGCGAATTTCACAAGATACCCCTAAGGTTTCATTTTCATTATGAGATACCCCCGAGGTTTCATTTTTTTACGATATACCCCTGAGGTATATCATTTTCATTACGATATACCCCCGAGGTTTCAATTTTTTACGAGATACCCCTCTGTTCAGATTCTGATATATTATATTTTTCATATCCTAATTTTACCCTCGCACCATATACCCCATAATAACCTCATGAGTTTATGGTCAATTTTGTTTAAAATTTAAAATATGAACAAAATGCACATAAAAATTAAAGATCAATTAAAATTTTAATTCAATTTAAAAAACATAAATAAAAGTATAAAAAATTAGAATCATGAAAAGTTTAAAATCAATAGAAATGACTAAACAACAAAAAATAATATGTTTAGGAAACTTATATTGTCACATTATTTACAAAAGTATTATAGCGGTGACTTAAAATTGTAAATTGTTATAACAATTATATTAAATACAAAAAATATTTAAATAATTTTATTAATTATAGTATGAGTTTATTAACAAATATATTATTTGATATCAATAATCACAAGAGAAATGATCATATTTTATGGTTTTTATACTTTATTTTCTAATTTAAAATGATGATTTTTTCTATGTATTATATGAGATTGTTGCTTTAAATATTCTTCATATTATTGTTATACATTTTTTAGATTTTTAACAATAATCTAGGTAACTCCTTAACAAGTTATGTTTATTTTTCAAAATAATTTAATTTTAATTTTTTATTCATTTCCTTTTATTAAATTTTTTGTTTATTCAATTATATTCATTTTTTGATATTGATGTCAAATTTTATATGAACTTTAATTTTTTTTAGCATTTTATTTAAGTTTCAAATTCAAACAAAACTTTGACTATATATCCTGAGGTTATTAGGGGGCATATGGTGCGAGGGTAAAATGAGGAATCTGACTGAGGGGTATCTCGTAAAAAAATTGAAACCTCAGGGGTATATCGTAATGAAAATGAAACCTCAGGGGTATATGGTAAAAAAAAATGAAACCTCAGGGGTATCTCATAATGAAAATGAAACCTCAGGGGTATCTCGTGAAATTCGCTCAAACCTCGGGGGTATATTGTAAAATTTCCCTTATTCTTATCATTTTGATTTGGTCAACCCTCATATGTGGTCAAGGTTGACCACTTAAATTATTTTTTGACCAGCTTGTTATTATTTACAAAAATACCCACATAGTCTCATAGTTTTACAAATTATCGTTATTTTTATAAAATTCATATTTTATACTTATAAAAATCCCAAAAATTATTCCTTTCGTTTATTATTGTTATTTACTCCCTAGATTTCTTTTCATTACCTTTCGATCCCCATATATGATTTATTCATCTATTTAGGATGTTTTCCTAAGGTTTTAAAATTCGCTTGGGCCATATTAGAAGCTTATAATTATACCAATATTTTCCTAATACATTCCTAAGTAACTATAATTATTAGAATTATGGTTTGCATGAGAACCTTATACCATCATTTAAATCAATCTAAAATTTATTTATAACCATTTAATGCCCCATATACTTATAACGACATGGCCTAAATATATGGCCTTAAAAATAGCATACTAATTATTTCAAAATAGTATTCAAATGTCTCTAAAACTTTATCATGACCACGGTTTGTACAGAATTTTACCTAAATTCTTTTAATTTTAACTCACAACCAAATTAATTACACATTATAACCTCAATAACATGTATATATATATCCGCTCCACTCCATAACTATGTATATGTATATACATCCAATTTTCTTTCCATCCTAACCCATATCCCTTATCGGTTGCATATTCACAGCTCAAACTTACTACATACATATATTAACTCAACAATGCCCCTCTGTATATACATCATTGTTATGCATTATAAACCCAAAACAATACGCCTATGTATATATATGTATATGGTTACGCTTTATCAGCTCCTATGCACGCATATATGTATCAATCTCACGGATTTCATTCATACCCAACTAATTAAGTTTTTGGATATTAAAAGAGGGTAAACATCATTACCTTGACTTAAACTGCCAAAGAAAATTTCTTCCCAACTTCACAGCATCTTCACCGAAGTTCTCAGCCTATATTATACATATGTAACACTGTCAAGATCTTGTATATTTTCCAGCTCAGTTATGTACATTGGCTGTGGTTTTCGGTACACTAAAACAAGCAGGAAAATGCCTCAGTTTTACATTCTGTCGCATGGAACAGGCAGAAGGAAAGCTATTTACATAGCCATGTCTACACTGATTTCCTTACCTTTGTTTTGATGCTTTTCTGCAGGGACTTTGGTGACCCTTCGGTGCACTAAAACAAGGGGAGAAACCTCAGTATTTGTATGGAGTTTTGAGGCAATTTGGCAGCTAAAAAAACAGGGAAACTAAGTTCAGTTTCTGTGAGAAACTCAAGGGGGAAAAGAAAGGCTTAAACAGCCATAACAATGTCGATTGCCCTGATTTGTACTTTTTCTTTTTGTGCGTTTTGACTGCAGTTTTGGCTCCACAAGGGGACTGGGGTGGAGCTTCACACATTGACATTAAAGGCAGGAAAAGAGTGTCAAAGGAATGGCACAAAACAGACAAGGAAGAGAGGTGTTTAGCATGGGTTTTCCTCACCGGTGAAACTCAAGAGAATCTCCTTCAGCTAGTGCAGTCCTCGGCTGGCTGTGAACCCTCCCCTGATGAGTTCCAAGCTTTGTAAACATGAAGGCTAAGTGAGAAGAAGCAGTTGATTCAATGCCCAGAAGTAACGAGAAGAAAAAGAAAAAACGGAACAAAAGGATGGAGATATACTCGTGGAAGAGGGAGGGTAGTTCACCGTCTCTGTTTTTTTTTGTTACTTTGCACCGGTTGCTTCCTGTCCGAGAATTGAACAGGGATGGAGGGTTCACTGGTTTTTTTTTTCTGTTGCTTATTCCCGTGTTATCCTTGTTGTAGTTGTTCGAACATGGAGCAGAGATACAAACTTTTCTGCGTGGAAAGGAAGGGAAGGAGGAAGATTAAGCTGAGAAGGAGTTGGAACCGCAAGGGAATTGGGGAGAAAAACTGTAACTTTACCGTGGTTTCTCCTTATCATTCTTTACTGCTGCAGTGGCCGGTCTGGTTCCTTGGCTCTGTTGCAGTTTTATTTTTTTTTTCTTTACTGCTGTTGACGTAGCAAGGGAGAGCCAGAAGGGTGGAATGAGTTGGCATAGTTGGAGAAGGATGAGCTACAGAGCTCCTTGCTTGCTGGCTACCGAAGCTGACTGCAACAGAGAGGAGAAGAGTAGGTAGGCGGAAGAAGTACTGGGAAGAAAAAGAGGGCGTGGGAATAAGGGATTGTATTACCGTTCCACTGTCTGATGGGGCATGGAGGAAGAGGTTTCTGGTGTGGGGAGCAAGCAAGAAAAATGCTATTTTCCGTAATTTACATTCTCACCCCCAATTTATTTTATAACATTACAATGTTACATAATACTCAATATACATATCATTTCTCTCTTTATAATTATAACTCAAAGTTTACCACCAAGAATAACTTATAAGTCTCTTACATTTGATAGTGGTATGCTATAATTGTGTGACAACAAATGATAAGTTAAATACTAGCTAAGTAAAGTTAGTATAAGTTTAAGGAACCTTAAGGTTCAATTGGAATTATAAGGACTTATGTAGTGTTACAATTATATGTTTAAGTTATAATTGATGTATTAAGAGATGGGCTTCATATATGAAGAGATCATATTTATAAAACATTAGACATGAAGAGTCTAATTTATTATAAGGAGAGTTGGAATGGCTATAATTCAAGAGTTACAATAATGTTTGATTCATTTAAGAATCTCATCTTTCTTATGAGTCTGTCAACTTTGACCTTCCTAGTCAACCCCACTGACCAGAAAGGTCAAAGTTGACAAACTCATAAGAAAGATGAGATTCTTAAATGAATTAAACACTATTGTAACTCTTGACTTTATAATTTTCGTTCTCTTATTTAATATGTGAGTTGGTTTATTATTACTTGTTAATTTTTAAGTGTTATGATTTATAATTATTTTTAATAAATTTAAAAATATTTATTAAAAAAAATCAAAAAAATAAAATAAAAACGAACTCGCCCCGATAGGCGGGGTGAGACTAAGCAGCTCGTGTCAGCTGGCAGGGCGAGTTGCCCCTGATAGTGTCCGCAGCCGGGGCGACTTTGAGAGGCTTGTGTCACTCGTTGGGGCGAGTTGGTCCTGTTCATCTTGCGCGCCATGGCAAGTCGGAGAGGTTCGACACTGTAACACCCCTACCGGTAATCTTGCCATTACTCTTAATCCGTCTCCATTGTCAAAACACCAGCAGCGGAAATTCTAATACAACCGGGGGTGAAACAATGCCGTTAGCCACCCACGTGACTAACAAGGCCAATTCCAAACAAACAATACGACACACTATCGGTCTGATGGGTCTTTACCGAGTACACTAAACAGAATGATACATCTCATCCCCATATCAATTCTCAACCAAATACAACCTTCAATCCCATGATATTTAATACATTCTCCATTTAACTCTTTACCGAGTATCTACATTTCCCCACATTACTGATGACCTTTCGGTCTTACATATCCATAATACAACAATACAAATAATTACCAACTACCTTTGCTTATTCACAACCCCGTTCTACTCTCGAACGGTGGCCGGCTGCAAGCCCAATACAAATCATTGTTATCTATACTTCGCTCCTAGCTATCCAAGCTTAGCTGTCGGTCTCTTACCGTGATCATGTCCGCTTCGGGTACCTGCACACTAAAAACGTTGCCCCTAGGGGCTCAGCTTACGCTGAATATGACTTCCGCATACCCCGCGTACTAGCGAGGGTACGCCGACTAATTGGTCGAGAGCATGCGGTTCATTTTAGTTCAAACAACATGCAATACAACAATACATCATATATGTACATTCACACCACAGTCCACATTCAATCCAGGAATACAATCCACACAGATATCACATCCAGCTTGTTATGTTTAGCTACCTTATTCTTCAGCCTTGAGAGACCGTATCTCAAGTGAGTTTCATTCTCGTTAATTACCAACTTTCTATCTCAACTAGGTAGTTTACTTGACTCCTAGATCATTGGACACTCACGGTCCCGATCTAGTTTCTTAATTATTCTACTCTGGAATAATATTAGGTTAAGCCTCAATGGCCTCCGGGTAGAGACATATATAGGTCTTGCCACCGGGCTTTTATAATCTCGATACAGGATTAGAAACATTCTCTCATGTTCCCTCTATCCTATCCCATGATACCCAGCTTACCTCTTTAGACGGGTAAGCTCTACCGGTCTTACTCCAGTCGGGCACCACTATGTGGCACACGGCCCCGCAGGGCACCACTATGTGGCACACGGCCCGGTAACAAGGGAGTTCGACCATGGATTCGGAAACATACGCTTTGTTGCTTCCTCTTCCTTGCACGCGTGACTCACAATCCCCCTAACCCAGCTCTCGGCTTAGTAACAATAGGTACTCATATATAAATACATATATAAACATTAGTCAGCCGCATCTTTCTCGATGCTATCATACAACTTAGGAGATTTTCCCATCTCGTTGTATCTGCCGATTTAAGGGTCGCCCCTACACCTCCGTTACTTAGGAACTATGTTCGTTTTCTAACATTGAGTCACATCCTTGCATAGGGGGTCGACTATTGAAATTAAGGACGTTCACTAGTCCCGTGTGTCGCTTGTTCTCATTTTGAGTCAATTCTTAAGTTTGGTTTATCGTGTCCGTTGATTGATGGTTTTCGTGTGTTATCTCGTCTTGGTTCGATAGCTTAGTGGGTCTCCATGTTTTGGTTGATTCACAACCAGACTCCTTCTACGAGTCACTACTCAAACAAGACTCACTATGAGTCGCACTACAATACACATTCAACATTCAACAATTCATTCACATTCACATTTCATGAATTATACAAACTTATTTGCAAATTACAAACCAATCAAGCAACAATACTACACAAGCACTATCAAGTGCAAACAATCCGATTCGTGCATTTATCTTGTTAGGTGATCACACAATCAAACAAGCACACAAATCGGGGTAACCAATGAGGAAATCATACCTTTCACCGGGGTTAACTTTACCGGATGTTCTCACGTTCCTTGGTTCACCCTCGTTCCTCGTGTCTTACTCTTGAACCACTAATTACATGTCAAATGGTTCAATTAATATTTAAACATTACGGTAGGTGCATTATTGCTACTCCCGTACTTACCCCATTATCCCGTTATTTCGGTTTAACTTAGCGTACTTAATTCCTTAACTTACTCACTCACTTCCAACACTTGTTTATACTTCTTAGGACCTTTAAAGGTCACCAAACAACTCCTAAACATCATCTAAAATCAATACCATTCAATCCCCCCATGTTTTAAAGCCTTAAAAACACTTTCTGTTGAAATCTGGGGGTGGTCCGGGACTTGATCCGGAGCCAAAGTCCCGGACCAATGCACTGTCTAACTCTCGGCCTTATTTTCATAGGTGGTCCGGGACCTTGTCCACCCCTCAAGTCCCGGACCAAGTGCTGCAAGAACTCTCGTCGTCTGTTTTTAATGGGTGGTCCGGGACTTTGTCCAAGGACCAAGTCCCGGACCCTGCTAAAATATGCTACAAGGGTGATTTTTCATCCCCTAATCAATCCTTAAACCACCCTCAAACTTTCCCTAATCTTTCCATAAGTTTTCTACATAATTAATCACCCTAAAACATGCCCTATACCACTCCAAATCCTTGGTTTAATCCACCACTCAAATCTTGCTCAAATTCAACAATTCAAATTCCCACATTTTGCATTTTGCACTCCTTTGCATTTCTAACTTCTCCTTGCTAGTTTTTACATCTTACCAAGCCTACCAAATCATTTAATGACCATACCAATTCATTTCTAGATATACCCATTCTAAAACCCAAGTACAACTCCCATTTCCTAAGTCTTGCGCACTTGCTCTTTTCTAGTTTTTCCAAAGCAATTTAACACTCTTTTGCTACAGATTTTTACATCTTTCAAACCCATCCTCCATTCACCATTTCAAGGTCACTAAACATCTCTACTCAACCCAACTAAACCCCTAAGTTCACCAATTCACCAAGTCATCTTAAGACACTTGTTTTTCTACTAAAATTTCGTCATAACCTCCCCATAATCTTACATGTCCCAAATCATCAACTCTCACCAATTTCATTCCTATTCTAGCCACACCCTTACAAGGTCCTACCAGCACACAATATCAATTCAAAGCTCATCAACATCTCTTCAAACAACAATATAGCCCAAATCTCAAATTCAATGGCACTTAGGCCTTAAATCAATACAAGTTCACAATCACCCTCAAATTCAATCAACCACATTAATTCACATAGTTTGGGTTCATTATTTTAATTTAACCCATCCCAATTTCTAAAGCAATTAAAACAAGCTTCAAGGTAGATTTCTTACCTCAATTCACAAGTTCTCTTTTAATTCTCCTCTTGCTCCTCATCTTCTCAAAATCGGTCAAGATGGAATGGAGTTTCCAAACTCCATCCCAACATTCAAGAAACACAAAATACATTCAATTAATTATCTAAACCCTTAGGAAATCTTAATTCAATAAAAGGGCTTAGAACACAAGTTATGGTTTACCTTTTTGGGCCTTTTAAGAGAGGTTCTCACCCTTGAATCAAGAAGGGGATTACTCCACCATTGGAGGGTTGAAATGAAGCTCAGAATCAAGAAGAAAAACAAGGTGTGAGAGAGAGCCAAAATCGGCTACCAAGGGAGGAAGAGCAAACATGAGTTTTTCAATGAAATTTTTACCTTAGAAGAATGAGGAGACTCCAAGCTACAAGATGATGTGCTTTTCTCTTCAAATGGGGAAAACCCATAAAAATGAAACTCATCCTTTTTGAATTTTGGAAAGAGAGAAGTGTGGATCTTGATGAGGGGAACACAAATATGTGTTTTGTTTTTGATTTGGAGCATTGATGTGGCTTGAGCATGGGAGAGAAGGTGGAGAAGCCATGGATGTGGGTGGTGAGTTCAAGAATGACAGCAACCAGAGGGAGAGAGGAGAAATCGGTGAGGAAGAAAGAAAGAGAGGAAAGAGAAGAGGGAAAAAGAAGAAATGGAGGAGAGAGAGGGAAAAGGTAGTTTAGTACCCTTTTTGCTTTTTCTTTTCTTTCTTCCTTTTCTTTCTAGCTTATTAGTGTGTGTGAGGAGGCTGTTTTAATATATTAAAACCGGCCCATATAACTGTTACAAGCTGGAGCGTTTTTCGTCTTTTACAGAAAACGCTCGTTATTTACCCGGTTTAGCACTATTCACTAACCGGGCCCGTTTCCCGAAATTTAATCGTTTCTTTAATTGTAATGGCTATTAAGATCCCATTAATGTTTATTTATAGTTATTTGATGAACTATAATTTTTACGGGTTCGTTTGACCACTTAAAGTCACGTTTTTGGGTTTCCTCGAAAAACGTGCGCTAAAGATTTATTAGCGTTTTTAATTCGTCTTATGGATCCGTTTTCTTCGGGAGTTATTCCCATATATTATTTAGGAATTAGTAATCCTTTTAAATTAATTTAATACCCTTCCTAAGGTTGTATTTCTCTTAGGGTCACTTAACGCCCAATTCAGCGTTTTTCGCTTTTTAAGTGTTTTCTCTTTTCTTTTGGATTTATTCTTTTTACCAAAATTCATTAGGCACTAATAGGCCCTTTAATATCATATTAGAGTAATTTAATCGCCCTAATTAAGTTCGGGGTATTTCAATCTACCCCCCTTAAAGAACTTTGCCCACAAAGTTGGTGAGTCTACTATTGTTAGTCGTTTTGACATATCGTCTGCCGAGGTCATTTTCTCTATAACCCTACAGGCTCAAGGTCAGTCCAGCCAGTGTGTACATACTGGTACACACCAAATCAGTTAACAAGCAATTTGACAACCGTGGGTACCTACCAACACCACACAACATACATCCCAGTACCATGCAACGTGCGTACACACCCGTACATCACAAAACAATTTACCCCGTGCACATACCAGTGCAACGCAAAACAATTGTCAGCCATGCACATACCGGTGCAACACCAAATAGTTATCCTAGTGCAATTTACCGTGTGTACATGCCAGTACAACACAAGCATATGTAACAGTATAACGCCACACTAATCCCAATCCATGCTTACTGCATTTATCCTAGCAAGATTACTTATGACCACTTACAGGGAGCCTCAAGAATCATTCAACCCCGATGTGATCAGCATCAGTGATGAACAATCTCTCCGCCCCAATTTTTGTTCCATCTCCCTTGCTCACTAGTAAATCAAGTTCGACTTCGCACTTCCATTTCAAACAATCAGGTATTTCAATCATTTACCATTTTCTATCTTCTTAATCATTCTAGTCATAAAACAAAGTAAAGCATCTCCAAATGATGGAACTCGGTCCATCAATCATCCTTCATTGTCTCCAAGTACTTACTTTAGAAATTCAATACGTGTTTAACTCCATTCGGTTTTCTATCCTCCATTCGTTCCCAAATAAAATCGATCAATTCACCTAGGGGGACTCAATTCCCACTAGATTCAACTTCGGTTTAATACCGATTTATACTCATCAATTTTCCTCAAACATACATATATCTCCACACCAGTTTCATACCGGCTCATATCTCATACTATCCCCAATCATTTACAAGAAAATACAATCCACTCAAGTCACCTAGGGGACTCGATTCCCACTAGGTTCAACATCGGTTTCGTACCGATTTATTCTCAAAAAATCTCCCAAATATACTCATCCATACCATGTCTAATCCCAAATCGAATAGTATGTCTAATCTCGAATAGGCATATACCACCGGGGTTCTCATTCCCCATGAAGTTTCTCTACTCCATTCGCCTTAAATCTCTCACAATTAATACTCCTTTCACTTCAAATTTCACAAATAATCATAGTTTTCCCAATGAGTGAGTACAAATGTTTATGTAACATAAGTACCCATCATCAAAACAATTTCTTTTGCGCAATGCGCACAGTAGTTTACGCCCTTACCACGTGAAACATGCACTTTGCGATTTTCGCTCTACCCCCCTTAAAAAGGGATTACGCCCACGTAATCTACCATGTGTCAACATTGGTCATAGGTCGAAGGCATTCAGCCGTCATGGAGTGGTTCAACTTCCAAGCGGTCTATTACACAATGTATTCTGGTCAAAGGGTCTTAACCAATTTACTGGTTTAGTCCCTGCACCAAGAATTTCCATCGGAGTTTATTTAACTCTTAACCGGGTTCGGTTCTAGAGTTAGAGGCTTCAAGGCATTGATAATTATCCATTCATTCACTAGGTGTATTAAACCTTTAGAATTTGGGCCCACTAACTCCTGCTGCGCGACCCTGATAACCTAGGGTTTACTTACCGTTCTCGTTATCCTTAATGTGTTATACACTATCCTTTTATCCCTTTTTATCTTGGAAATAAGGTTTTTTTTAATCAAGTGTGGCATCTCTTACCGTACGCGAATTCAATGAGCTACAGGTTTCTTATCCAGTTCTCTGGAATCAATGTACATACGATTGTGTACTTGAGTGATTATTCACTTGATTCTCCCGACTTATTGTCGGTTGAGGTTGAGCCACTGCTTAATTGTAGTGCTTCCTCTATTACTAGTGGCTTCTGAACTATGCTCACTAAACTGGTTTTGTACCAGTGTTCTTTACTCGTACGACCTTGAATTTTCTATGCGTCGGTCCTTGTGCCTTCATAAGTCTCCTTTCTACTCTTACTACAATTGTCATCTTCCCAACTTCCTAGCTATCCCACTAGATCATCACTGTACAAGTGCAATACCAAAACACTCAGTCCTACAGAGTGCAGAGGCGTAAACCCCTGGGCAGTAAATCTCTTGTGAGATTGCAATAGGAATGATCATTACTTCCTTGTTACTCGGTCCGTCTACCATCTTTATTCATCAACTCCGTATCATCGTGTGAATTATCCACAAGTATTGGTCGCTTGCTGCGCACCTTACTTGTATTTATTTACGATTCGGTTCCTATGGCATCCGCTATATCATTAGCATCCCGCACATGTATCTCTACCATTAATACAATGGTTTGCCGTTTATCTGACTGATTATAGAATATGATATTCTTTATATCTCCAAGCTCCTTGAGCGTTATTGATTTTCCACTTCCCTTGCACATACTGTATTTCTTCTTAACCGATTACTCTTCGGTTCCAGCAATTGCTATAATAGCTTATTTCCACATTGCTTGGCAATGCTTGTATGCTAAAGCTTCACTACATTGGTAGTTCTGAAAGGGATATATTTTCAGACTTTTATTGACGGTATCCTCTTCTTTGGGATTTATATGTTCACCGCCCTTGCGGTACCACCTTAAGAAGGGGTATCTTTACTCGTTGGTTATTAACCATCTTCACTGGTGCCGTTCTTGGCAACTCTTCATATAGTTCACAATGGGCTTTGTAACCACTGAATTATGTATTATAATCATTTCTCAGCATACTAGCCTCGTTGTCTAGAGCTCTGCTTATCTTAGGCTGTTCATAAGCATTGCTTCTCCGTAATCCGTAGATTGGTTTGGAGGTAACACTGGGATCCATAATATGGATCATTACATCACGCTTCCTTCCCTTGGATGCCCTTTAAGTATCTTGGTATTGATCGGTAGCATCTACAAATTTAGGGTATCCCCTGGTAAATGGGATCCCTTTGGTGTTCTAACCGAGTGTTCTTTGTAATTCTTGTGTCTTTATCACGACATTGTTTTACACCCTTCAAGGATCGCTCCTGGGTGTTGCTCAGTTATGCCATTACCTTTGGCTAACATTTATGAGAATGTTTAATTTACTCCGCATTGCGGTTCTGCATTCCAAATTGTCTCATTTAGGGTTATAACGTCTCCCGTTCTTAGGGTAGACTACAATACTTTTCTTATGGTTTTAACCGGTTTGGCATTTCCTTCGAGGTGATCTATATCCTCCGGTACCTTAGATGATCACTTTGGGTATCTCACTTTGTTCCTTGAACATTGGTGTGTTCAGGTTAGGCGTTGCCTTACTGTGTTTAGACCGGGTATCCATTCCGGCTATCACATGCTGTTGTTTCAAATTCTTGAGACATCTCCAATGTCTTTAGTCAATTACTAGTGCTTCTTGCACTTCTTCACTTTAGTCATCCTCCTAGAATGAGTTCTTGACTCCTTTAGCTTGTAAGTTCGTCTGAGTTCCTTTAATTGTTCAAAGTATCCAGTTGTTCAGGTTTGAATTCACTTACGGTCCGTAGAACGGAGCTGACTACTTCCCGTGTTTCATACACTACATGTATACATACGTGGGGTACCTTATTGGTACGTTACCACATACCTGACTAACTCACAAAAGGGTCTGTCAGGCCCACAAGCTCCTTCGAAGTGCGGTCGTCCCACATCCCGTAATTGGGTACACCCGTAGTGCTCGTCACACGCCTAAGTGAAGTATTCTATCGTCAACTCCTCTTGTATCACTATATGACACTCACCGTGATTCTTCTGGTTTGGTTTTAAAAATCTGAGGTTTAAAAGAAAGGTTTTGTAGTTTTGAAAGAAAAATCCTGGGTTTTGAAATAGAAATCTTGAGTTTGAAGGAAAATCTCCATGGCGCTGCCATGTCTAAGGTTTTGACCAAGTCCAGCTTCTCGCTGACTGGTATGTTTCGTAATGTGATGGTCAGGCCGTTAGGCTTTTCCAGGGTTTCGTTGTCTCAAATCTTAGGATTGTGGTCCTATGCCTGCTCCACTGATACGGTGGTATCTTAGTAAGTACTTGTTGGTTGTCAGAAGTCTCCCAATTTGCCTTGCGGTTGCTGCACTTGCCTTGGCAAGTGCGCGGGTATGTCGGTTTTCAGGTTAACAATTACCGGTTAAGGCATTGATTTCCATCCACACTTGGTGGTTTCATTGGACCTTCCGTCCATTTCTGACCTTAGTGATCAACTCCCTGAGCGGCTTCTCACTGTTCTTGTCATTTTGGTCATAAATTCAGGCGCCTTACCGATCCTCGTGGTTCACCGTGTATCTTGTTTCGTTGCCCGTTTCCACACCTTGATGGTGGTTACTAAGGCTTGTTTAATCCTTAGGAACTACGTGGTAGTCCTGTTAGTGTAAACTTAATGATTGCTCTCATAGTTGTCCGTACTATGTTATTTGGGTATTACCGCCCTTTGGCGTTGTAGGCTTGGAGTTTATCCAACCTTGACTAATTCCTTGATTGGTTTCAGTACCGTTGTTAGTATCATCACGTATTGCAGTCCGCAGACTCTTTTGTCTTCAGTTTTGTCACTCAGCTTACCGTTTTTCTGCCCATTGTGTAGCTATGTTTCCCTTCTTGTTGGCTGCGCATGGTTCTCATGACTGCGAAGCACGTCGCCCCATGGTGCCGCAAATTTAGTCATCCTCTGGTTAGGATCTTCAATCTACTATCATTATGTACGGTTATTGTCGTTTAAACAGGAACCGTCTTCAAGATTTCCAGTTCTTGGTTTCTACCGCATGACCGGTTCTTTCTCTTATAAGATTTATCTTACCACTGCCCGATCGGGTTGACCCGAGTATGAGAGGTCTTTCCATCTCTCTGGCGTGCTTTTCCCCAACTTATAACGGGTTTACAGAGGGCGGGAGTGGTTATGTAGGTATTCAGATCACACCGGAAGTTCCTATCTAGCGTACCACTCACGCTAACACTCAACCCTTAGCCCTAGCTCGGTATTTTCCTAAACTCGGTATTCAGACCATCAGAGCGATACTTCGCTCTGATACCGCTTTTTGTAACACCCCTACCGGTAATCTTGCCATTACTCTTAATCCGTCTCCATTGTCAAAACACCAGCAGCGGAAATTCTAATACAACCGGGGGTGAAACAATGCCGTTAGCCACCCACGTGACTAACAAGGCCAATTCCAAACAAACAATACAACACACTATCGGTCTGATGGGTTTTTACCGAGTACACTAAACAGAATGATACATCTCATCCCCATATCAATTCGCAACCAAATACAACCTTCAATCCCATGATATATAATACATTCTCCATTTAACTCTTTACCGAGTATCTACATTTCCCCACATTACTGATGACCTTTCGGTCTTACATATCCATAATACAACAATACAAATAATTACCAACTACCCTTGCTTATTCACAACCCCGTTCTACTCTCGAACGGTGGCCGGCTGCAAGCCCAATACAAATCATTATTTTCTATACTTAGCTCCTAGCTATCCAAGCTTAGCTGTCGGTCTCTTACCGTGATCATGTCCGCTTCGGGTACCTGCACACTAAAAACGTTGCCCCTAGGGTCTCAGCTTACGCAGAATATGACTTCCGCATACCCCGCATACTAGCGAGGGTACGCCGACTAATTGGTCGAGAGCAAGCGGTTCATTTTAGGTCAAACATCATGCTATACAACAGTACATCATATATGTACATTCACACCACACTCCACATTCAATCCAGGAATACAATCCACACAGATATCACATCCAGCTTGTTAAGTTCAGCTACCTTATCTCCAGCCTTGAGAGACCGTATCTCAAGTGAGTTTCATTCTCGTTAATTACCAACTTTCTATCTCAACCAGGTAGTTTACTTGACTCCTAGATCATTGGACACTCACGGTCCCGATCTAGTTTCTTAATTATTCTACTCTTGAAATATTAGCTTAAGCCTCAATGGCCTCCGGGCAGAGACATATATAGGTCTCACCACCGGGCTTTTATAATCTCGATACAGGATTAGAAACATTCTCTCATGTTCCCTCTATCCTATCCCATGATACCCAGCTTACCTCTTTAGACGGGTAAGCTCTGCCAGTCTTACTCCAGTCGGGCACCACAATGTGGCACACGGCCCCGCAGGGCACCACTATGTGGCACACGGCCCGGTAACAAGGGAGTTCGACCATGGATTCGGAAATATACGCTCTGTTGCTTCCTCTTCCTTGCACGCGTGACTCACAATCCCCCTAACCCAGCTCTCGGGTTAGTAACAATAGGTACTCATATATAAATACATATATAAACATTAGTCAGCCGCATCTTTCTCGATGCTATCATACAACTTAGGAGATTTTCCCATCTCGTTGTATCTGCCGATTTAAGGGTCGCCCCTACACCTCCGTTACTTAGGAACTATGTTCGTTTTCTAACATTGAGTCACATCCTTGCATAGGGGGTCGACTATTGAAATTAAGGACGTTCACTAGTCCCGTGTGTCGCTTGTTCTCATTTTGAGTCAATTATTAAGTTTGGTTTATCGTGTCCGTTGATTGATGGTTTTCGGTGTGTTATCTCGTCTTGGTTCGATAGCTTAGTGGGCCTCCATGTTTTCGTTGATTCACAACCTGACTCCTTCTACGAGTCACTACTCAAGCAAGACTCACTATGAGTCGCACTACAATACACATTCAACATTCAACAATTCATTCACATTCACATTTCATGAATTATACAAACTTCTTTGCAAATTACAAACCAATCAAGCAACAATACTACACAAGCACTATCAAGTGCAAACAATCCGATTCGTGCATTTATCTTGTTAGGTGATCACACAATCAAACAAGCACACAAATCGGGGTAACCAAGTTAGGATACAGAGCATGAGGAAATCATACCTTTCACCGGGGTTAACTTTAGCAGATGTTCTCACGTTCCTTGGTTCACCCTCGTTCCTCGTGTCTTACTCTTGAACCACTAATTACATGACAAATGGTTCAATTAATATTTAAACATTACGGTAGGTGCATTATTGCTACTCCCGTACTTACCCCATTATCCCGTTATTTCGGTTTAACTTAGCGTACTTAATTCCTTAACTTACTCACTCACTTCCAACACTTGTTTATACTTCTTAGGACCTTTAAAGGTCACCAAACAACTCCTAAACATCATCTAAAATCAATACCATTCAATCCCCCATGTTTTAAAGCCTTAAAAACACTTTCTGTTGAAATCTGGGGGTGGTCCGGGACTTGATCCGGACCCAAAGTCCCGGACCAATGCACTGTCTAACTCTCGGCATTATTTTCATAGGTGGTCCGGGACCTTGTCCACCCCTCAAGTCCCGGACCAAGTGCTGCAAGAACTCTCGGTCTGTTTTTAATGGGTGGTCCGGGACTTTGTCCAAGGACCAAGTCCCGGACCCTGCTAAAATCTGCTACAAGGGTGATTTTTCATCCCCTAATCAATCCTTAAACCACCCTCAAACTTTCCCTAATCTTTCCACAAGTTTTCTACATAATTAATCACCCTAAAACATGCCCTAAACCACTCCAAATCCTTGGTTTAATCCACCACTCAAATCTTGCTCAAATTCAACAATTCAAATTCCCACATTTTGCATTTTGCACTCCTTTGCATTTCTAACTTCTCCTTGCTAGTTTTTACATCTTACCAAGCCTACCAAATCATTTAATGACCATACCAATTCATTTCTAGATATACCCATTCTAAAACCTAAGTACAACTCCCATTTCCTAAGTCTTGCGCACTTGCTCTTTTCTAGTTTTTCCAAAGCAATTTAACACTCTTTTGCTACAGATTTTTACATCTTTCAAACCCATCCTCCATTCACCATTTCAAGGTCACTAAACATCTCTACTCAACCCAACTAAACCCCTAAGTTCACCAATTCACCAAGTCATCTTAAGACACTTGTTTTTCTACTAAAATTTCGCCATAACCTCCCCATAATCTTACATGTCCCAAATCATCAACTCTCACCAATTTCATTCCTAATCTAGCCACACCTTTAGAAGGTCCTACCAGCACACAATATCATTTCAAAGCTCATCAACATCTTTTCAAACAACAATATAGCCCAAATCTCAAATTCAATGGCACTTAGGCCTTAAATCAATACAAGTTCACAATCACCCTCAAATTCAATCAACCACATTAATTCACATAGTTTGGGTTCATTATTTTAATTTAACCCATCCCAATTTCTAAAGCAATTAAAACAAGCTTCAAGGTAGATTTCTTACCTTAATTCACAAGTTCTCTTTTAATTCTCCTCTTGCTCCTCATCTTCTCAAAATCGGTCAAGAGAGAATGGAGTTTCCAAACTCCATCCCAACATTCAAGAAACACAAAATACATTCAATTAATTATCTAAACCCTTAGGAAATCTTAATTCAATAAAAGGGCTTAGAGCACAAGTTAGGGTTTACCTTTTTGGGCCTTTTAAGAGAGGTTCTCACCCTTGAATCAAGAAGGGGATTACTCCACCATTGGATGGTTGAAATTAAGCTCAAAATCAAGAAGAAAAACAAGGCGAGAGAGAGCCAAAATCGGCTACCAAGGGAGGAAGAGCAAACATGAGTTTTTCAATGAAATTTTTACCTTAGAAGAATGAGGAGACTCCAAGCTACAAGATGATGTGCTTTTCTCTTCAAATGGGGAAAACCCATAAAAATGAAACTCATCCTTTTCGAATTTTGGAAAGAGAGAAGTGTGGAGCTTGATGAGGGGAACACAAATATGTGTTTTGTTTTTGATTTGGAGCATTGATGTGGCTTGAGCATGGGAGAGAAGGTGGAGAAGCCATGGATGTGGGTGGTGAGTTCAAGAACGACAGCAACCAGAGGGAGAGAGGAGAAATCGGTGAGGAAGAAAGAAAGAGAGGAAAGAGAAGAGAGAAAAAGAAGAAATGGAGGAGAGAGAGGGAAAAGGTAGTTTAGTACCCTTTTTGCTTTTTTTTTCTTTCTTCCTTTTCTTTCTAGCTTATTAGTGTGTGTGAGGAGGCTGTTTTAATATATTAAAACCGGCCCATATAACTGTTACAAGCTGGAGCGTTTTTTGTCTTTTATAGAAAACGCTCGTTATTTACCCGATTTAGCACTATTCACTAACTGGGCCCGTTTCCTGGAATTTAATCGTTTCTTTAATTGTAATTGCTATTAAAATCCCATTAATGTTTATTTATAGTTATTTGATGAACTATAATTTTTACGGGTTCGTTTGACCACTTAAAGTCACGTTTTTGGGTTTCCTCAAAAAACGTGCGCTAAAGATTTATTAGCGTTTTTAATTCGTCTTATGGATCTGTTTTCTTCGGGAGTTGTTCCCATATATTATTTAGGCATTATTAAGCCTTTTAAATTAATTTAATACCCTTCCTAAGGTTGTATTTCTCCTAGGGTCACTTAACGCCCAATTCAGCATTTTTCACTTTTTAAGCGTTTTCTCTTTTCTTTTGGATTTATTCTTTTTACCAAAATTCATTAGGCACTAATAGGCCCTTTAATATCATATTAGAGTAATTGAATCGCCCTAATTAAGTTCAGGGTATTTCAGACACGAACCGAGAAGCGAGCAACGGACGTGTCACAGGTACTGGTGAATCGAGAAGAGGCGTGTCGGTAGCTGTGGCGACTTCACCCAGCTCGTGCCAGCTGGCTTGGGGACCCGCGCCAGGTCGTGT
Source organism: Limonium bicolor (assembly GCA_023374045.1). Classification (NCBI taxonomy): domain Eukaryota; kingdom Viridiplantae; phylum Streptophyta; class Magnoliopsida; order Caryophyllales; family Plumbaginaceae; genus Limonium; species Limonium bicolor. Next base: position 184,125,375 of record CM041782.1, read on the forward strand.
CGATGGCAGCGGTGACCCAGGCAAGTTCGTGTCGACCGCGAGGGTTTTCGAAGCTTAGTAGTGTCGACGGGAGGGGCGAATTGCAGAACTCCATTAATGGAGTTATGGAGTTTTCATGTTTTTTTCAGAATTTTAATTGTAGATCTAGCCTAAATCATTTAGTTTTTGTAGAAACTAACACCAAATTCGGATTCACCATATCAAGATCTACAACTTGGGAAAACATTTCGAAAAACCCACCGGAAAAATTTTGCGGCGGTGGTCCGGCGATCTGGAAGAGAGGATTCCGGCAAGGTGCAGACTGTTATTTCTGAGTGGTTAAACTGGTGTAAAATTAAAAGAAAAGAAATTAAAAACTCAAATTATAAACGTCGGGCTGCAAACAAATCCCGGTCGTAGTTAGTAAAACAAGTGTCGTATCCACAGGGAGATTGTTCAATTTATCCTAGTCTTGGTAGTTACTTAAAAACTGTAAAAAGGGGTTTAGCCGGAGGCAAGCTTGATTTGTTGTTTGATCAGTGCAAATATAATAAAAACAGTAAAAAGGTGAATTAATTGATGTGAATGGAAAAATGTATCCTAGGATAGCGGGGGAATTTTCCTAAATTACTTAAACAGATTTATAACCCTGTCTCAATTATTTATTGCCTATTAGAGTTAATAATTGTCAGTTACGAACTCTTAATAAAAGCCTTAATATTTTCCTGCTCAGTCCGGAGTGTAAATACTAAGATTAATTCCTTTTGGTACCTAGACTATCTCAAAATCATATGTTGATAGTTACCAAATAAATGCAGTCGTTTGTCGCGCAAAGCATTTAGCAATATTAGTTGAAAGGAATTAAAACAAGTTAAATGAGAGAAACAGGTGATAAATATTAATTTACGTAATATTAGAAATCAAACCCCCATCCTAGGATACAAAAGAAAATTACTCAGACATTAACGAAGATAAGAAGAAAGCACAGACAGATTTTGACATTAATTCAGAGGAAGAACTGGTCTGCTCTCGCTCGAACTGCTGCTCTTCTATTTCTTTTGTTACTGCGTGAGTGTGGAATGTTGTGGTGTTACGGGAGGAAATATAAGTGGAAGCGAATGGATAAGTGTGGTGAGCGAATTCTTCAGACTCCCGTCGTGCGTGGTGTGTGTTTATGCAGTTAAGGTGGTGGGTTTATATAGAGGTTTGGATCCGTACGAATTTGATTGCAGATGAAGAAGAGCATTGATTGCTTCATTGATTGCGCAGGGGACAGACTGAATACGCGTGCGGAGTAGATGGATAAGTTGCAGACAGTGGGCGAGTTGCGTGAGTTGCAGACGACGACGGCGCGAAGAAGATACTGGTCGCGAATGATAATTAGTCACGGTTGCTGTTGGTGTCCGCCTGTGGTACCGCCCAATAAGTGGCGGTTGTGTGCCTCTGGTCCGCCTGTGGTACCGCCCAATAAGTGGCGGTTGTGTGCCTCTGGTCCGCCTGTGGTACCGCCCAATAAGTGGCGGTTGCTTGTGTGGTGTCCGCCGGGCGGTAGCCTGTGTGATGTCCGCGTGTTATCGCGATGTACGGGCTTATTTCTTCTACTAGCTCTAGATTCTTCGTTTGGGCTCCGTTTTCTGAGTCGTCTGCGCCTATACGTTCGTCTCTTCGTGTACTTTGCTCCTAGCTTGGTTGTTCCTCATGTTTAAACCAATAAATTTGTGAGATTATCAATAAAACATAAACTAGAGGAAAAACATACGATAAGTGAGAAATGAGCAGAAAAGTGCTGATATAATATATGAAATACACCCATAAAACATGCTCATTTAGACACTTCTCACACCCCCACACTTACCTTTTGCTTGTCCTCAAGCAAAACCATGTACCCAAGCAAGTAGGGAATGCTCAATATTAACAAATACTATTATGAAGGGTAGGATAAAGAAGTCAATAGTACATGATCTTAAACTTTTTAGAGGAGTGTGATCCATCACCTACTGGTGGCATAGGTGTACTCAGGGCAAAAATAAAAATTAGAGTTTCGGGGTATGATCCGGAGTACTTCAATGTTTCTTGATTTAAGGTGACTTTGAGAACTTTTACCATGGCCAACTTCTCTCGAGAATGGGCATTGAGGAGAAAACAAAAGGAAAAATAGAATTAAGCATTTGTTTCACTTTTGCATAAGAGATGAGAAGATAATATGTAGGCATCAAGCCTTTGTTTTTAAGAACACTCAACTCTCTTTTGTTGGTTACCAATGGTGTCTCGAAAGTCCCTTATTATCATTATTTTTTTCTTTTTTGACAGAGAAGCACCCCTTAGCAATCCCTAAGGAAGAAGACAGAAAGAACCCCTGAGTTAATAAAAATTCATCCATTTCAGATCATTTGGTCACACCGCATAAAAATGCTCCTCAAAAGTAATCAAAATTTTAAAATTTTTGTACATTTTTATACCATTTATCCCACAATTCATAACAGTATTTATTCTTAAAGAGAACAACCCACATATAAAGGGTCCACGATATTGAATTTGAACAAACGCAAGATAAGCAGAGAGATTAAGCATTTTAGCATAAAAATGTCACCGAAAAGGGCACACTCCCCCACACTTAAATTGAACAATGTCCTCATTGTTCAGCAGAAAAACAAGGGAAAGTTTCAGAAGGCCTTTTCGGTAAGTAGATAAAATAGAGAGAACACGAAGCTCACGAATAATCATTTAAGCACATAAACTCTCCTCTGCATAATTTATTTAAATAAAAGCATAATTTAAAGAAACTGGTACTCCCCTGAGATTATTTTTGCTTGCGTTATAAGAGGTCCCCCACACTTGAGCTTCAGCCTCAAGTAGCGTAGCTTTGGTTGCGGTGTAGACATGAAATTGCACCTGCATAAGACACTAGAAGCAACCATACTATAAACGAGGTTAAAAGTTAGCAAAAATAAAATTAAAGGGAACCTGAAAATTAAAACAGCATAAAAGCATATAAAAGATAAGTTCGTCCGGGTTGCCTCCCGGAAAGCTGCCCTTCTTTAACGTCTTTAGCTAGACGCTTTGTCGTTAGATCGATCATGGGGGGTGGTTATGAGGAGGAGATCCAAAGCATGACTCGATGGTTTTTTTGAGAGTCCACCTGGATGCATGTTTTCTTTTCTTATCCCGCTCTTCGTCCGGGATTGGTGGTGGTATCTCTGTAATAGACATGCCGTCTGGAAGGGTAATAAACAGAAGTGGGGATGATGGTGATTGAGTGTCCCGCACAAATTTGAGATCTTTGGATTTATTATCTGGGGATCTTCCTGATGCAAACTCCAGCTTTTCGTTATAAGCTTGAAGGGTGATTTTCCCCTGGGCTACCCAAATGTGCACATCGGCTGTGGCAAGGAATGGTCGTCCAAGGATGAGAGGTGTAGTGGAATTCTCTTCGATGTCTAGAATGACAAAATCGCATGGGAAGTATAAGTGCTCCACTTTAATGATAACATCCTCCACCACTCCGCTTGGGTAAGCTACTGAACCATCTGCCAGTTGCAGGGTCATCTTAGTCTTTTTCATCTCTCCAATTCCCAGCTTTTTGAAAGTGGAGAGGGGCATCAAATTAATGGAGGCACCTAGATCGCATAGGGAGTATGGAAATGAGGTGCTACCAATTGTGACTGGAATGGTGAAGCTGCCCGGATCATTGCATTTTGAAGGTAGTGGTTGTTGCAGAATGGCTGAGCAAGCTACATTGAGAGGTACCGTACCGACTTCGGCCAATTTAGTTTTGTTGGATATGAGGTGTTTGAGGAATTTGGGGTAGTTTGGCATTTTGGCAATGAGGTCTACAAACTGTATGTTGACGTTTAGTTGTTTCAGCATTGCTAGAAACTTACCTATTCATTCCAAATTCTGCCTTTGGAGTCGGTGGGGAAATGGTATAGGCGGTTCTTGTGAAGATGGTTTTGAAGCTGGTGGAATAGTGAGGATGGTAGGAGATGTTTTTTCTACTGGGACCTCAGCTTTTTTCACTATCCTCTTTGGATTCTTCTGATTGTTGCGGGATGTGAATCTCGTCAGTTTTCTTACCGCTTCTCAAGGTTATCGCCTTAACCTCTTCTCCTTCTTCTTCAAATTCGAGCTTCTCATTTTCATAACCGGCCACCAAGTGCTCAAGGTAGGTATTCTCAGATTGAATGCGATTTTTATAGACTTTGGCGGTGCTTTCAAGTTCAGCTACATTCCTTTTGGAAGTTTCGATCGCTGCAACCCACTCTTGGAGGGAAGGGTGTAGTTCTGGAATCGTAACTGTTTTAGCCACCTCCATCTTTTCTTCATCGTGCTCCTTCACATAGATGCATTTGGCTTGCTCTCTTGGATTTGGTTCATTTTGGCTGGGGAGAGCCCCTGGCGGTCTTCGAGCAAGATGTTCTGCAAGTTGATTGAATTTACCTTCAATTTTCTGGTTGAAGGCTTCTTGTGCAGAGAGCTGGTTCTGAGTTATGGACATGAAACCCTTCATCATCTCTTTGAGTTCTGCGTTTGGATCAACAGAGGATGAAGATGGTTGTTGTTGTTGCTGTTGTTGGAAACCTGGAGGGGCACCTAGTGCTCTATAACCCATATTAGAGTTTGGTTGGGGTCTGTTCCCCTGATAGGTGTTGGAATTGTTGTTCTGCCCTCCTTGGTTCTGATCATTATTTTTCCATGAGAAATTCGGGTGATTTCTCCATGGATAGTTGTTGTTGATGTTATTGTTGTAGGAATTACCGGGGCGGTTTCCTATGAATTGTACTTCCTCGTACTGGCCTTTGCCTTCGCATTGATGAGTTTCATGAGGACCGGCGCATATGACACATCCTTCTGTAGGTGGAGCTGGTGGTGAACTTGTAGGTGGGGAAGCTATTGTTTTTACGATTTCGTTTTGTGATGTTGTTAGCTTTTCCACCATCTTTGCAAGGGACGAGATCTGGGCTGATAAATGATCTGTAGGCTCAACGTGGAGTAGGCCTGCTTCTCGTGGCGTTCTTCCTTTGGATCTCGTCCACTGTCTGGTATTGCTCGTCATGGTTTCGAGAAGGTCCATTCCTTCTTTAGGAGATTTCATCATGAAACTTCCTCCTGCAGAGGAATTGACGAGTAGTCGGTTCCCATCATCCAGACCGTTGAAGAATGATAGGCAGAGGGATTGATCGTCAAGACCATGGTGGGAACATTTCATTAGCATATCTTTGAATCTGTCCCATGCGTCGTATAACGTTTCTCCTGGCTCTTGACAGAAAGTGTTGATCTCACCGATCAATTGCCTTGTTCTACTGGTTGGGTATTATTTGGCAAGGAATTTTTGGGCCATTTGCAGCCATGTGGTGATTGATCGGGAGGGAAGGCTTCGGTACCACCGGTTTGCTGAATCCGACAACGAGTGAGGAAATAGTTGTAGACGGATTCTTTCTTTGACGTTGCCGGTCTGACCAAAGGAATTGCAGAAGTCTAGGAAGAGACTCAGATGATTTGGGGCTTCATCTGGGTTCGCTCCACTAAACTTGCCTAATCCCGGACGGCGGTGATGTAGTGGGTTTTGAAAACCCATCGTCCGGCTTCTTCTGGTGTTAGTTCGGGAGAACTATAGCTGATGCTCTTCCTTCGGTATTTGGTTGGTGGTAGTCAGAGAGAGCACGGTGTTCTGGTTGATTTGCATGGTCAATTTCATTTATAACTTCGTTATTGGCCATGGCTTGGTTTCTCAGGTATCTTTGTGCTTGTAATAAAGTGCGCTTGGGTTCGGGGCTCGGACTGATTGGTGGAGAGCCTCGGGTTCGAGTGTTTGGCATGCACAGAAGATAACTTGTGGTTTGAGAAACTGCAAAATTAGTTAGTAGTATAGAATAAGAAAGGCAGAGATATTGGTTAGGCTGATAAACGTTAGTTAAACAACACTGATATATTTTTTTTTTTGTATTTTTTTTTAACAAGAGTAAAATGACAGAACATTAAATGACAAGGGAAAGAAATGACAGAAAATTATAAGTTAGTATACTGGGGAAATGAAAAGTTAAGGACAATGGAAATGAAAAGTTAAGGACAATGGAAATGAAATGTTAAGGACAATGGAATTAAATGACAATGGAACGAAATGACAATGGAACGAAATGACAATGGAAAGAAATGACAGAAATAATAACAATAATATTAAGATGTCCGAAGTTAGATGTCCAAGTCAGATGTCCAAGTCAGATGTCCAAGTCAGATGTCCGAGATTAACAATTTAATAGTATTATCAGATTATTACTATATAGCGAGTGAACTACCGGAAACTAGGGAAATTGATGGAATCAATCTCCCCGGCAACGGCGCCAATTTGCAGACTGTTATTTCTGAGTGGTTAAACTGGTGTAAAATTAAAAGAAAAGAAATTAAAAACTCAAATTATAAACGTCGGGCTGCAAACAAATCCCGGTCGTAGTTAGTAAAACAAGTGTCGTATCCACAGGGAGATTGTTCAATTTATCCTAGTCTTGGTAGTTACTTAAAAACTGTAAAAAGGGGTTTAGCCGGAGGCAAGCTTGATTTGTTGTTTGATCAGTGCAAATATAATAAAAACAGTAAAAAGGTGAATTAATTGATGTGAATGGAAAAATGTATCCTAGGATAGCGGGGGAATTTCCTAAATTACTTAAACAGATTTATATCCCTGTCTCAATTATTTATTGCCTATTAGAGTTAATAATTGTCAGTTACGAACTCTTAATAAAAGCCTTAATATTTTCTTGCTCAGTTCGGAGTGTAAATACTAAGATTAATTCCTTTGGGTACCTAGACTATCTCAAAATCATATGTTGATAGTTACCAAATAAATGCAGTCGTTTGTCGCGCAAAGCATTTAGCAATATTAGTTGAAAGGAATTAAAACAAGTTAAATGAGAGAAACAGGTGATAAATATTAATTTACGTAATATTAGAAATCAAACCCCCATCCGGATACAAAAGAAAATTACTCAGACATTAACGGAGATAAGAAGAAAGCACAGACAGATTTTGACATTAATTCAGAGGAAGAACTGGTCTGCTCTCGCTCGAACTGCTGCTCTTCTATTTCTTTTGTTACTGCGTGAGTGTGGAATGTTGTGGTTTAACGGGAGGAAATATAAGTGGAAGCGAATGGATGAGTGTGGTGAGCGAATTCTTCAGACTCCCGTCGTGCGTGGTGTGTGTTTATGTAGTTAAGGTGGTGGGTTTTATAGAGGTTTGGATCTGTACGAATTTGATTGCAGATGAAGAAGAGCATTGATTGCTTCATTGATTGCACAGGGAACAGACTGAATATGCGTGCGGAGTAGATGGATAAGTTGCAGACAGTGGGCGAGTTGCGCGAGTTGCAGACGACGACGGCGCGAAGAAGATACTGGTCGCGAATGATAATTAGTCACGGTTGCTGTTGGTGTCCGCCTGTGGTACCGCCCAATAAGTGGCGGTTGTGTGTGGTCCGCCTGTGGTACCGCCCAATAAGTGGCGGTTGCTTGTGTGGTGTCCGCCGGGCGGTAGCCTGTGTGATGTCCGCGTGTTATCGCGATGTACGGGCTTATTTCTTCTACTAGCTCTAGATTCTTCGTTTGGGCTCCGTTTTCTGAGCCGTCTGCGCCTATACGTTCGTCTCTTCGTGTACTTTGCTCCTAGCTTGGTTGTTCCTCATGTTTAAACCAATAAATCGTGAGATTAGTGAATAAACATAACTAGAAGAAAAAC